>VUQR01012841.1:19605-60455 GCA_015108515.1 Hemichromis elongatus | reverse complement strand
ACACCCCCTCCACACACACCTATACACACACACACACACACACACACACATATATATATATATATATATATATAAAGTTTAGCAGGTTAGGTTAGATTGACTGTGGTCATTTTTTAAATGTGCTATAGAAACAAACTTTGGTTGATTTTTTTTTTTTTTGATTTATGGGATTCCTTTAATCATTATTATTCATAGTAGAAAGTCATGGATGTGCACCCCCCTTTTAAGGAACTAAAAGTAATAGGTGAATCTTTTTTCACTGGTAATTCAATAAGCATATTATTCCCATTTTTTTTAGAATTTTAGCATTTTACGTGAATCGTTGAATCTCTCCCTTCCTAATTATCTGCGTCCACCTATTTTTTTTTTTTATCATGTTAATTTTACCTCCGTTTCTTCCTCACTCTGTTGTTGAGACTGCTGCATCTCTCCACAGCTGGTGCTAGCAACAGCAGCCTCCTGTGATTGTGAGGGCTTTATATTTATTGTTGCTGGTACTACTGTTGGCGGTGCAGCTGCTGCAGCAGCACCAACAGCCAACATGTTGGTTAATTTGACACATTTGCTGCATCTGTTTCTGCCTTCTTTTTCTTTTTCTCTCTCAGCTTTTCAGCTTCACCTTTTTGACACATCTTCCACACAAAACTCAGTTCTCCAAGGTCCAAGAACATCCAGTGAAGACAAGGAAGGGTCCAATTGTGTTAAGAGATTTGACTGGGCCTTACAGTGAGAATAAGGAAAACGAACAAATCGACTGCTGTGAGTACTTTTGTGCTGGTGCGCAACGGCCCTTCAATTAACACATTTGTCCAAAAGTACATTGGCCAACTGGGCAAATACCCAGTACTAAACCCTTTATCCAGAATGGGCAGTCCATTGTTGTCTTAAAGGTAGTGGGAGAAAATGATTTATAATACATCAGTCCAATACATCTCATAAGTGTTTAACTGAGATGAAATACAATGGCCACAGCATATAATTCACACAATATTTATAATCAATTTATAATCAGTGACCCCTCACACTCTTTGGATCGGGGCATTGTCCTATAACAGACCAATCCGATAAGGATGTTTTATAGGAAAGTGATTTCTTTTGTGTTCATTTACAAAGACCCTTCACACTGAGGGGATAACTGGAAAATAAAGTAAAATAAATAAATAAATGCCATCAAAATAATGCACATATCTATCAGATCCACTCGCTGAACTAAATCCTACCTGAGAATTAACATAACTGTTCAAAATAAGAGCAAATCAGAATCAGAATATTTTTTTAATCTCTAAGGAAAATATGTAGTTACAGTTGCTGCAAGACAATAAGAACAGTAACAGAGTGAAATAAAGTTACAAAATATGAGAAATAGTAATATATAACACATACAAATAGCTCAGTTATAAATATCCAGAATATTACAGAGATTAAATATATAAGACTGACATTTTACTGTAAAACTATTGCACAGTGTACTGTACATTAGATGAAGGAGTTGCACAGTATAAGTACAATGAGTAGTAAATGAGTATGTTAAAAGAATGAAACACGTTTTTCCTTCTTCTTGACCCTGAAATCTGCACAGAGACACAGGCACAATATGAAGAAGCGACACAAAAGCTTTATCAAAGAGATTATTACAGTCATCATATGTATGTTAATCTACTTGTATATGCTGTGCTAAGCCATGGTGGCTACACACTCTGGGTAGGACAGGAGCCATTCATAATTGATACCCAACGTTTACTGCAAGCCCAGGTGTGTTGCAGGAAATAACCACTGACCCAATTACAGCTTGCATCCAGCATGCTTTGGTTAATTTGTGTAAAAGCCATAATTGCTCTAGGTTTTATAATTCATGAACAAGGGCGTGCGGCACTGGCAGAGCACCAGCGCCTATTACTCAACCACCCATGAGTGTGTCCTCAGACTTCCTCTACACAGACAAATAGTAAACATTTGCAATTGTGTGTTTGTGTGTACACTCACACACATGGGGACACACACAAAACAACAAACACAAAGCCTGCAAATGCACTTGGGCTAAATGGTTGCAGATGTTAATATTATACGTGAGAAAGATTATGAACTTGAACTTGGTGAGTTGCCACTGGGAGATACTAAATTGCTTTGACTGTTGTTTTTTTTTTCCCACAGGTGCTGCTGTCATTAGACAAGATTGGCAGCTGGTTGGGAGTAAACATGCACACTGTTAACAGTACTGCCCATAAAAACAAACCGCAATACATGCCTGAGGCTGTCTATAGTCTTAGGATGGCACAGATCAAATTCACACTCACACGAACTATTTACTAGTGAGTCTTTTTCCCCTGGTTTTCCCCATACTTCTTGATGGCCTAATGTCCTACCATATCGACATATAAAAAAAAACCCTTCAACAAGTCCAATAGTAAAGAAAAGGTTGAAGTGATCATAATTCATGTCCACAATAAGGCCATAAGCTATCATGGCCCTACTGGGTTAATATTATAAAGAGCTGCACAGTGTAAACAAACTCACAACTCAATTTCCCATTAGAAACAAAGGAGAAGAACACTGTTGCTATTTTTAGTGGCTACATTGCATAGATACAATCATGAGTTTAAAAGATCAGATAGTTGGTTACAAAAGGTATTCATCATCATCAGATTGCACACATCAGTATGAGTTTATTTGCATACAGTAGGTCATTGATGCTGTACTCGTTTTTTTAGGTGGTGCGGGATAGAATATTGCAATTGGACTACAACTGTCAGCACTGTTTTTTGATAGTGCCTGGCTTGGATGCTTTGTGCTAGAATAAAGTTGTCCTTCTAGTTAATTTGTATTTCATAGTATAAAAAAAAAGGTTTTTTACTTTTGTGGTTGTTTGGTACTGACGTCACTACTTGAGAATAGCATCATATACTTCTATAGACATCAGCACAATGCTTATCTAATTTGTTTTGGTGCAAGAGCAGAAATAAACAGATAACTTAAAAAGACTGTAGAGCATATCCTGATGCATTTCAGTCGCGGTATTAACTAAGTAGAAAATTTGTCAAACGGCCAAGAATTACAGCGTTCATGGATAATCTAAAAAAGGTAGGAAAGAGTGAAATAATGATATAAAAATTATTTCTTATTGGGATGAAACTTAGTACAATGTTGATACTACGTGGGCTTGTGGGCCACACAGGACAACCTGCGTTTGGACATTGGTTGTGAGATGTCAATCAAGTATGGCCTCAGCAGAAAAAACTGATAAATCTTGTATTCAGGATGGTCATCTTGTCATTCTTTTGAGAAGTATTCCCCAGAAAACATCTCCTGCAAAAGTTTTAATGCATTTTTCAGATGGACTTTTTATCTTCCTTTGGCAGAGTCCAATTCTAGAACACTCTTCTTAAGGAGAAGAGCAAAGTTAGTATTGTGGTTTTCTTTCGTAATATACCTTCATGCAGCTACTGCATGTGTGCATTTTTCCCATTTTAAAAGTATCTTTCTGGATATTATTTTACTATGTTCTGCTGTCTGCCTTTAATGTTTTCTGTGATCTAAAGGATTTTAGATCACTGCCACAATGAGTCTTTTCTGGGACATTTGGACAGAATAGGCAATCACTACTCACGTGGTTTCAGCTAGGTCGGGGGCTGATTATACATGGTATATCACAGTAAAAAAGCGTGCGCATGAAAATGATGAGGACAATAGTGGATGGAGGGTTACGGAAGGAGAGGGGGGCTGAGGGAGAAATGTAGAGGAAATGTAAAAAGGATTTTAAAGACTCATTTGTCTGGCTCCTTAATGAGAGGAAGCGGAACAAAGACCCCGGCTAATATTCCGAGGGGTCTAATTAAAATTAGGTGTGATCCGATAGAGAAAGGAGCCACAGAGGTGATTTTAGTCACAGTCCAAAAGAGACCAGCTAATTAGGGAGAGTGATGGCCTTTACTTGGAAACCACTTGAGAGTCGCAGGGCACACACATTGTCCACGTCCCTCTGGCATGGCATGGAGCTTGCTGCCATACTCTCTGCTACAGCTGGGGGGGGGGAGAGGACATCATGTGGGATGAGACAAGAACACTGGGCAAGAACAGGGCCGTACAGTCAGAGGGGGGATGTGGACTGTGACTGGACAACCCAGTAAAAATGAATTCCATTCTTGCATTTCTCACTCCCTCTCTCTCACACATGCACTTACTCGATTCCTGTTCTCCTTGGCCTTATTTGTGCAAGAGGATGGGGGACTTTGACTCGAACTAGAATATGTCCCCTAGCTGCTTGAAGAGAATCTCACCCTTTCTACACAGAAACAGCACTGATTCCTAAAATAAATAAATCAGAGTCATCTCCCCAAATTCCAACATAATTTCATTGCAGTCCTTGAACGGGATCCTCTCCAAGCTGTGGAGCCATGTCACTCTCATTGATGAAGAAACATCAATAGCTATTTGTCAATGTGAGCATTATGTATATGAGCTATCAGGTTCTCTTTGATTTTCCCCAACGGCTTGTACATGTTCATTTTACCTTTGACATTGAAGGAATACTGTCTTGTTGTTCTTTATGACACTGTGATAGCGTTTGCCCTAATCTTAATTGATGGCACTGTGGCTCATCTGCTAAAAGCAGCCTATATTTATCTGCTCGGACTATATATGCGCACTAATAGCAATTGCTTTCTGCCGCCTGTCCTTGGAAAGCTGCCAAGAAGACTGTGAGAGGGCAAGGAGTATCATCCTAATGTCTCAAAGCTGTAGTGCACTCAATCATTCTGTTACTAATAAAGACACAAAAAGGCCACACGGGTACAAGCGCACATTCTCAAAAGGTTCAAAAATGTATCGTTCAGTTAAGAACCACAGAGAGAGATGATGGGAATGAGTGAAAGACCTTGGCTCCCCCTGAGAATCAAAGCATCTCTTTGCTTGCAGAAGCATTTTCACCAAATATGACCAATCGCTTTTCATATTACAGGCATGAAACTATTAGAAGAAGTAATGCAAACATTCTTGTGTCTGTGTTTGTTTAAAATAATAACTGACATCGTGGGATGTCAGACCAGACTGCTACACGTCTGGCTCATCATAGGATATAAAAACATGCTGTAAAACACAGTTAAGAGTTAAAAACTCAAAATATGCTATACTTGCCAAAAAAAAAGACAAATTAATGTTGCCTATCATGCATTTTATGAGACTAAACTCTGGGATGTCTAGCAAGGAACAAACTGTTAAATAGTCTACCTCAGAATTTTTTTGCATAAAAAAAATCAAAACATATTTAAGTGTGGAAAAAACTCAACATATTTGAGTTATAATACTTAAATAACAGATGTAACAATAGACACAGCAATAAAATTAGAACTAAAAGTTTTAGTGCTAACGTGTTAGCGAAACAAAAAATACTATTTCTGTTCAGGTCATATAATTTTTTTACTTTGTCCAAACAATGATCCATAGTAAAGTCTTTTGATCTTTAATCTTTATTTCTTTTTTTTTCTATTTAACGCATAATGGCCTTTCATCTGCACCAAAGTGGGAACTACGGGTACAGAGAACAGAGAATTAGATGATAAGACTTCTACCTTTGAAGCACAACCACTCAAGTTAAACTAGAAGTTTATATTTTTTTTATTTTATTTGGGGGCTCTAATGTATTCAGCTGAGACAGACAAGTTTAGCAAACAAAAGAAAAGTTTAATAAAATATATCGAGTAGATGGCATAGCTGAAATGTCGGATGGTTTAGCCTTGGCATTCAACAGATGTCCAAAGCTTTTTGTAACAAAAAGGGGAAAACCCCCAAAAAGAAACAAAAACCCATCAGTTAACAAAAACACACATGGAAGAAAACAGGTGGAGTGTAAACAGACAGAGTGGGAGAGACAGGAGAGCGTAAATGTGCTAATGTGCTAACAGAACACTGGTGAAGCTACCGGCAGCAGGGAAAGTAATCATGAAGGCTAGAAAGGAAAGACAAAAAACAACCAACCAACAAAAAAAAAAGGTTCCAAAATATTACAGGAAGGGACACAAAAAGCACAGCCACGTGACAAACAAAAGGAAACATAATAGACAAACTATGAAAAAAATAATATAAAGCATGAAGCAGGAAAGAGGCATGAATACAGTATCATCTTTCAATTTGATATAGAAAAATGGCTGGAAAATGTTAGAAAAAAACAACTAAACAATGAACTAAAATTTGGTATTAAACTCTTGATAAAGCCAAGGAAACTTTCACATTGTTTTTGAATTTCCATTTGTCTGTGAGGACTGTCAGTTATGGCATTTTTTGTGTAACGATTACTACGATCCTCTCGTCAATGAAAAGGTAAGTGAAAATAAATAATTAAATAGATAAAAGTTAAAAAAACAACAAAAAAAAACAGTTGACAATACCGCAAATCTTCTCAACACATTTTCCCTTCACTATTAAGTTATTTAATATCTTCAATAAATTGTCACTTCAAATCTACAACAATCCGGCATTTGTTTAAAGGCTCGCAGTACTGTGTTACACTAAAACCGCTCAAGTGGGACCTGATGTGCCCAGTGGCAGAGATCTGACAGGCTGCGGGTGCCACAGCAGGTTTACAAAGACCTCCAATGAGAAATTGATCTGACAACCATTCAAGGGTAAATCATTTCCACAAGTTAATTACTTTGGAAGAGAAAAAAAAAATTACCACGGCTGAAAGTCTGAGGCATCTGTGCAGAGTGCAAGAGCCAGGTCTGTACCGAGGGAACACCACTACTTACCAGCTGATGGATCACACAAACTGCTCAGTGTCTGCTGCTGTTTATTGATTACTCTAACTTTGCATGAGAACTCTTTCAAAACCTGGAGGATACAACATTCATGGAGATTTTCTATTCACAAAAAGAAGTAATGAAATTCAAAACCCAGATTTTTTTTATTTTTCACATCTGTTTATTAAGCTGCATGATGCTTATTAATAAACTACTTGTTATTGATAAAAGACTAAACCAAATAATCATCATCATCCCCCCCATCAATGTCTTTGCTTTTTAGCCGGCCAATTTACACATCGTCTCTGATTAGATTTGTGCATTTTATTAAAACCATGGGTGAACTCCAATCTCCTCTAAGTGACTTTAATCTGCTCATATTAGTCGATTTGTGCCACGTGTGAGTATAATGCTGTGAGAAGGGATGCATTTTTATGGATAAGTAGTCAATAACATCACCATATTACTGCCATAGTGCTCCTTGGCTGGGGTCCAACCTGTTAATACTATTACAACAATACTGGTAAAAGGCCTGTTGGCTTCACAAATTGAGCCACTGTAGGCTCGCTGGGATCTGATTGGATTTCCTCCAGTCCTGCGGCTGGGAACATGTGTTTCCGCGATCCCCAGAGCAGCTGTCAGTTTTCTGACGGCGGTGTTTCTTTCCACGGGGGGAAAGAAAGAACAGAGAGAGAGAGACAGAGACAGAGAGAAGCACCCGTGGCTATTTACAAAACATTCATTGTTTTATCTGCACGAGGCAGTCAGAGGCCTTCCCAGTCCTCACCACCTCTCATTAATCAGTGACAAAGCCTTATTTAAGTGCTTGTTGTTTTGACCTATTCATGACTGACGTTGACATTTAAGAAATACCAGCAAAGAGCGCCACGGTATCGGCAGGGTGGATGGGGAGGGAGGGTCTGCACGTAGCATTTTAGTGGGAAGCATAGCCATTAATATGTTTCTACTCAGAAGAAGTTGTCAGCATGGCGGCAGCCCCCTTCTCAGACTCATCAGTCAGCGGGTGAAGGGAGTTCACTCCGGGTTGATGAGCTCAATGGGTGATCACCTTTTGTAATGAGAACGACAGAGAGATAGCAAGGAGAGCAAAGCAGAGACAGCCAGACAGGGTGAATCACCTGTTTGGAGAGATAAAAGAAAGAATAGACAAGCTTAAAAAGAGACTAAATGAGAGGTGTGAAGAGGAGAGTGAGTAATCTGTTCAAAAACACGCAGGAAGAAAAGTAATAAAAGAGTGAGAAAGCCAAACTGTTGCAGACTGGATGACATGGGGGCGGTGATGATGGCTATAATTATTTTGGTGATGATGTCGATGAGGTCAATATTCCAAAGGCAGAGGAGAAGTGGAAGCCCACGATGGATTCAGTTGACAAAAGGTCAGCCTCTCACAACTTCCCTTACTGACTTCTGTATGGCAGCACATCAGTCAGCATAGCTTCATCATTAACACGTTCCCTGTCAAGGCTTTATCACAGGTCAAGTTCAATGGCGCTCCTGGCAAATAAAAGCACTTCATAACTCAGCTGCTTTATAAGCATGACTGGATGATTGACAGTGGCGTAAGTGATGAGGTGACAGCAGAGATAGATGGAAAGAAGAGCAGAGAGAATTGGGAGAGAAAGGCAAACAGGCTAATAGCACAATAACCTATACACCTAAAGAAAGCGCATCCAAATGGACACAAGCAACCTAAGAACACACTCATTTGATTTCAATGTTTCCCATCTTAACTCTCCGACTAGGTGAGGAGTAAACTATAGCAGATGTAACTATTTTATGTATAGATATTTAGATATTTGCGTGTTTGTAGACTGGCAGTTAGGTTTTAATTCTTGTCATCCTGATTTTAATGAGTCCTTTTTAACAGTGGAGTGTGAATTTAAACTGTACTGCCATGCTGGAGTCTTATGTTATTATCGTTGTCTGCATTTCCCTTAGTGAGTTCCACTTCCTCTTATTTCATGTTTGTTTTCCATGTCTGTCTTATGACTTCTCTGGTTATGTGTTAAATGTGTCATCTTCATCTCCTCTCCAATTATTGTGCACACCTGTGGTTAATCAGTACATTACCATAGTGTATATCTACTCCAGCTCTTAAGGAGTAGGTATACACTAGTAGATATAACAAAGTAGTTACAGATTTATGCTTTGTTTCATAGGACTGTACTCTGTATGTTATGCTCTCCTCTAACACAACGCTTTTCTCATTAGTCCAGCCATCTGATCGTCTTTCCACCCAGTTTACATTCTCCAGCCCTAACCCTTCCCCCAGTTCACCTTTGTCTGCATACTTCAAAGGCCCATCTTATTCATCCCATTGACTTGGTACACACAACAAGACTGCTTTTAAATAGCTGCTAACCAGAGTTTAAATGTGTCCCAGTTTTGGTCGAGAAATTCTTATTGAATGTAACACTCTGGACACACACTTGGATAATCTCTTGGATGATATTTTGTATTATTATCAGTTGTTGATTGTGGAAGAACTTTCATTTGCAAACAGCTTCTGAAAAGTAAGCCACAAAAAGAAAAACAGATTTATATTTAATAGGGTAAAAAATAATACCCATTTATGAATATATCACGATAGACACTTGATTTAGAACAATACAAGTGATCTTGAGTTCCTTAAGTGTTGATTATATTTGTGCACCAATGGGAGTGGGTCACCAGGGAACACAAATGTGACACATTACAATAAAAATGTTCAATTTCTGGTGTTGGAAACATACCTAAAAAAATTAATTACCTGGTTTACTCTTGCAGATATAAGGTGATATTTACAGCACATTCCTGTATTCCATTGTGTGTGTTTTTCTATTAGGTTAGTCTGTATGTGCAGAAAAAATAGAGACAGAATCCAAACTGAGAAGTACAGATACAATTAGTCACAGTACACTGGCACATAACAGTATGTGAGAGCTTTTTGTCTTCTCTCAAGTTTTTATTTTTTTCCTCATCTGCAGAGACCCTTCTGTGCTGCTCTTAAAGCTCTTTCCACCTACATGTGCATAGTACACAGAGTCCTTTTACTTAGAGCTGGTTAAAACAGTTCTCTATGGAAAAGTACAGTTTGACAGACCTAAGCTGACAATAAAGATGGGGAAAGAAAGTGTTTTAAAACGGGTCAGGGCCACAATAACTTTGTTATCATACTTTCATAGACTCCTTTGAAAACTTGAATTGGTCTCGACTCAATCACAGACATAACTTCAAGTTCCATGCTGATTTCTTGATGTACGTTTCAGCTCAAACAACAAGGCTTTTTCAAAAATTACATGAACTCTTATAGCAATACCAATCCAAATGTCATGCCAAACGTCCAGACGGTACATTTCTCAGCATAGCGTCTGGATATTCAGGAAAATAAACCTGATGAATGGACTCCGTGATCACAGATAGATTGCTTCTGATAGGAAGCAAAGGGCTGGTATGTCTTGTTTCTATTGTATTTTTTTTTTTTACAATTTCTGGTCAAATTTTATGTTTCACAACTTCCATAGTTGAAAGTCATTGTTAGAAAAAATAAATAAATAAATACCCAGGTTAATCCCCTTATCATCAGCTGAAACATTACGATGTAATGCACCTTTGCTGCCCCTTTCCGACCAACCCCACCCGATTCTATCCTATCCAAAACCCCACTATTTTTCTGCTAAACCAATAATCCAGCCCCCTCCCCGGCGGGTCCACTGCTTTACTTTTTCCCACGGATCACTACATCCCACATGTTGGTATTTGGAAACCCTGCTTGTCATCCCAGACCTATCAGAGCAAGTCAAGTCTTTCTGCCAGAAGTGAATATTAAAGATGTGGGATAGATGGGGTAGGGTTGGGGGCTTCAGGAGCAGTGGGGGTGGGCAGAAATAGTGCTACAAAAAGCAGAGACAGACAGGGAGAAGGAGAGAGAGGGAGAATGCCCTGGCAGCATCAAGCAGGGTCGAGTCTCAAGATTCAAAGGGGGATTTTCACATTATGATTCTGCAACAGTGTATTGCATACTTCAAAGACCTTATTACAACGGCCTATTAGCATTCATGCTGCCATTCACATCACAAGTCCAACACCTGCATGGGAAACAGGGGCAAGATTTGCGGCGAGAAGAACTAGCTGAGGATCACAATGCTAGGGCAGAGGACTTGGGGAAATTCAGAATGAGGAGTCGCATGAAATGAATTCTAATTGATATCATTGTCGGAATGCTGAAGTGATGATGGCAGGGAAGGGCTAAACCTCAAAAGAACCTTTGCGTTAACCTTTCAACATGCTGTTTGTTTGTTTTTCAGTATTTAAATTGTGCTCTCATTAGTTTTTATTTCTTACAATGAAATAAATAACTAAATACATAAATAAAAATGCATCCGTCCTCTGCTTATCGCATAGTTTTTTTTTCAATTATTGCCGCATTATAGCTACTTGGAGTCTTTTTAATAGGGTTATGCCATTCCACTGCATCAGATTGGATAATGACATGCCCACTCCATGCGAAATACTGTTTTATGTGCTTTGGCTTGTTCAGTTGTTGCTAATTTACAATGACCCTGGCCTGCACAGAATGGATCACTAGCAATCAAAAGTAACAAAATAATAGCTGAAAAAGATGCTTCTTTGTAACAACACTGTTAAATACCAAACTGGAACGCAATATTAATTCAATTAGAGCTTCAGTGTTTTCAAAAACTATTACACTACATCACGGAGACATACGGTTGAGCTGCCTGACATTTTCCTTCATTATCATGAACACACACACGCGCACACACTACAAATGTGCCACTTTACTCCATTTTTCATATTTTGGTTGTTACAGTGGCTGGAGCCTTTAAAACAATAGATCCATTCCTAATTTTTTAAAAATTACAAAATATACTCTTTTTTTCTTCTTAAACATTCAAGTCTATCTGAAGTAAATATAGTACTGTACATAAAGTCTCGATCCACCTCAATTAATTTTTTAATTTTTGTTTTTTAATATAACATATAAAAAATTTACACTTGCAAGGTTTTTTGTTTTGTCTTTTTGCTTTTTTTCATTACTTCATCAGTGACTTGCTTTTTGTGGTTATCGCACATAGTATTTTAACCTATTTGCTTGTAACTTTGCACTCTCCACTTTCTGCTGTGACCCAACAAATTTCCCACGTGTGGGACTAATCAAGGTTTATGTTATCTTGTCTTATCTTAAAAGATTGAAATTGTTGTGACAAAACAATAAAAAGTAACATAATGTTCTCTGATATGTACAAAACGGCATCTAGCTCATCATCTATTTTTTTAAGGAAAAAAGTTTAATTCCCTTTTCAAGATTTAAAAAATATATATATTTTAGATTAACACCAAAAAGAATGAATGAATGATTGCCCACATTCCACTTCTCAGCAAAAAAGGGGGACATCTGCTATCTAAATATGGTTGGGTAATTTTGACATATTCTTAATGACAACTAAGTGATAATCATTAATGATCACATCCTTCCTTCAAAATCCATTTAAATATTTATTCAGTTAAATCTTAAAAACTTTCTTATTTTATTAAATTGTCTAAGATAGAATTTGAATGGTGTTTAGTAGTTTACAATATGAACTTAATCATAGCTGAGTGACTTCATCATAATACTTTTTGAATTGGGTTCCCCGTAAATACTGAGTCCTGTTGTGGAAAAGGATCTGATCATCTTCATTTTTTTAAGCAGCACAATGTGTTCATTTTTAAACTGTTGTCTTGGTTTTATTTGTGCCTCTATAAGGTCTTTAGGTTTGTCAAGCGCAAGCCTGAAGAACAGTCACTTTGTGTATCTAATCAGTTCTCACTCCCAACTTGTCACATACTAATGCATGCACAGGACCCAGAGGCAACACATTTGAACACACTGGGTATGCCTTTAGCTTCATTTTTCACTTCGAAGGGTAGGCAAATAGACTTGAATAGCTCCCACAATGTCTAAAATAGATGCCACGAGACAGGAGGCAAATGTGCTCGGCTGGTGTTGTCACTTTGGCTCGATGCATATCTGTGTTACCAAAAGTAGAGAAAAAGCTTGCCTTGTAATATGTGTTTAGTTCAGTGAAAGGGTGTATTTTGACACAAACTGTGATCTTTCCATAGGCCAAACCATGTAGATAGGGTACCTGATAACAAGGTAAAATATGACATATCTTCTTGTTGGAGCTATGTTTAAATAAAAGATGTATATAGAAGCTGCATAATGCATATTTTGGCAATTAAAAAATAAATGAAAACATGACATGATCAAGTGTAACAGTAAAATATTAAGTTAAATTAATGTTAATTAAGGTTCGCATTCATGTTCATGCTTATAAAGTAATAATGGGCACTGAAAAATATTTAAAGCTAAGATCACAGTCTTTAATGTAAACATTAACCATTTTCTGGAAGATTAATGTTATTGGTTTTTGTAGCTTTTCAATTTGCTTTGGATTTGTGAAGAAACATTCTTAGAAAATGAACAGATATATACATGAATTGGTTAAAAGAGACCTGCATAAGCATGGAATGAAGCTAAACAAATCATCCTATGTAGTGTTTGTGCTCATCGAAGTTAACAGAAGTGGAATGTGTGTTTGTGTGTCTCATCTTAAAAAAAAAAAATGCTGAAAATTTTAGTTAGGGGAAAAAAATAGCAGATAAATATAGGACTGGTACAGGGTACTGTCAGATTTGGTATTTTAACAGGTTGCTTGCTCTCTGCATGCTTTTTTTGAGGTGGGTCAAATATAATCACAATGTTGTAGGCTTTGAGACTCCTGAATGTGAAATAAATTAATATTTTATCCAATAAAGCATTCCATCAAAAAACACAAACAGGTTGCATTGAAATTGATTAGGTTTAAAACATTTATACTGATGCTGATGTAATACCTTATCTACACCTTTGCTAAAGGGATTTGAATTTTTCGTAACTGGAGTTATACTACTTTTGGAAACCTGTTAGATCCATGCATTGCCATCATTCTTAAACAGCTTGTGTTTATTTTTATTGGAAGTGATAAGAGAAGCCCAGAAACACGATACTAATCTTTTAAAAAGTAAAGTCACCGTACAGAAGTCAGTGTGATTCCTTTCCACAGCAATTTGAGTGGAATCTTTGTTATGTTGGGTGTCTGTTCTTTAGTGCAACGCTGTCTGCTATTTATTTTGCTTTCAGTTGTGTACATGTCAATGGATTATGTCTGTTTTCCACAAGCCTTGGGATACAGTTTATTCACTTAGGCTTGCTCTAACTGCCGATGAAGGGCTTTTGATTCAACTGCACTCTCTTGCTACACCCCACAAGCTGTTTGCTATGGTTCATTAGCTTTCTGTTGAGTTGACTGCTAACAGTTGATATTGTTGGAGGCTGTTCATTCCACAAATTTCCCAGAGCTGCCCACTAGCAGAGAATGATTGGAAAAAGAGAGTGTCTGCCATTAAAATGGGACAAATGTTGTGTATAAAGTGCCAAAAGAGCCAACAGTTCATCATCATGAGTGTTTTTAGTTTGGTTGATTGCTTATTCCGGTTTAAGATGGTCCACCGATGAAACAGTACTAACCAGATGTTAGAAAAAGAATAGCTCTGGACATTATTATAAAATAAACAAGTGTACCCTTAGGTATGATAATTATAGAAGAATACCCTTGTTAGATACGATAAGCCACAGATCGTGATAAGTCTATTAGGACGCTTTCTTTGTTTTTGTTTTTTGTTTTTAGAGAAGCTCCACTGGCATTTAGGTATATTGATTATCTAAGTACAATATAGCTGTGGATACTACTTTAGGAAGATGGCACTATTTTAGGAAGACGTGTAGGATAATTTGCATGTAAAAAAAAGAAAGAAACCTGCCTTGACCTCTGTTATATTAGGGTTAATATTTCATGAAAGTAAAAATATCAAAGCAGCGTGCCTTCATTTGTTGCCACAAAGAGTGAATGAGAATGTATTGCAGTGTATTTTAGCTTAAACTGATGATTTAACAACAGGAAATACCCACAATACAACACATCACCTTGTGAACTGTGGTTAGGCAGCGGTACATGGACATCAGTGGCACCAGGAACAGATATCTGACCTGGCACCAGACGTAAACACACACACAGGGAGGACAGTTGGATGGATCAATATGGTTGCTCGGAATAAGAAGTCCTGGGCTTTTAAGACAGATTGCACTTCTAAATGGATGTGAATGCCTGCTCAGATGCCTCCCAGTGTTAGTCAGCCTATTTGGAATCAGAGCCGGGAGGGTGTTTTTTTGTAATTTTTTTTCTTTGCTATTATGTCTCACTTATATTAAATCCTAAGTACTATACTGCCCCTCAGGTGCATTGATATTTGCGATAAACAGAAAAAAAATGTCTCATTTTACTAATATGAGTTTAAAAAACAAAACAAACTTGGAGTTTTGAGTTTTGTTTTTAAGCCAATCTCTTTGTTTGAGAGCCAAGTCTTTTTGTTTAAAACACATTATACCCCTCTAACCCGTTTATGTATCTGGCTCTAACTGACTGCAGTTTAGCTGTGTGTGACTCAGTGACGGGAGAGGTTGGAGTATCAGTATCCCTTTTTGTTTCTACAATTCCTGTGATCAGTTTCTCTGCAGACTTAGGAGCATTCACCTTAAAAAGACAAAAGACAAACACCAGTCACAGTAGAATGAGAAGAGAGAAAAAAAAAAAAGTAAAGTTAACAGAGGATGTATTGCAAATGTTTTAATGAGTCTGCTCTTAATTAGTGCCACAGGAAATCGATGGTTAGCCCAAATGCTTGTCATTAACAAACCAGCAGACAGCCAACCCGTGGGACCTGTGCTGAATAACTTTTT
This sequence comes from Hemichromis elongatus, assembly GCA_015108515.1. Classification (NCBI taxonomy): domain Eukaryota; kingdom Metazoa; phylum Chordata; class Actinopteri; order Cichliformes; family Cichlidae; genus Hemichromis; species Hemichromis elongatus. The sequence continues at coordinate 44,882 of VUQR01012841.1, read as the reverse complement.
CTGTCACGTGCTGCAGCTGAGGATCAGAGGGAAAGTGGGATTGTCGGTAAGTGTGCACATGCTTGTGCTTATGTGTTGAATGCCTGCAGAATGAAGCAGAGCATTGACATTTCTAATAGCTTGAGGTGGATGACAGAAGAATAGTTAATGTATATTAGCCAAAGATCTATAGTGAAGTTTACTTGACTCATCATTTCTGGTTCAAGCTAATATTTATGTATCTCTGATTTATTTATTTTTTTTTACTTTCCTGTTACAATTATGTCTAAACAAAAAAAACAACTAATCCTTTGTTTTTAACCTCAGGCTATATAAAAATCAAACACACCTAAAAATGAGGTGAACTTGCTTTACTACTTTCAAAAATACTAATAAGCTCCAAAAATAGGGAGTCTTTGTCAATTACACTTCAACATATTATTCAGAGCAGAGGTTCATTCATTCATCATTCATTCAGAGGTTAATAAATTACAGTTTTACTTGTTAATTGCTGAGTTACATTTTTTTCCACTTGTATTTTTCACGACTTCTGTCCAGCTTTGTCCTGGCTGTAAATTCTCATTTGACATTTTTTAATACTTAATGTCTGAAATAATTACATGATGTTAAATGCTCATTCACAGTGCTCCTGGGTCTTTTTCATGCTGTGTTGCAAATCCATAGAACGCAGTGATTTTAAGCAGCCTTTGAATATGTAATGCGTTCACACTGGGCAAGTGACAAAATGAAATATACAGTATGCATACTGAATACAATACATTTTTGAGTATGCTGTTCATGTACACTACTGTCTGAAATGTTTTAGACAAGGAAACTCTGTTTTCCACAGCTGGAAAACAAATAAAATTAAAGGTATGAAATGAGTGATGAATCGGTCAGTAATAAGTCAAATATTGATTAATTGTAGTTGTTCCAGAAATACTTTCAATCAAAATAGATAACGATAGGTTAATGGAGAGCATACTGGGGGGATACTGCATTAATAATTAATGAAGTAATTATTCATTCAGAAATATCTGAGATGACATATGGACTACATTTTTTCCTGATGAAGTCTGATTAAAGCAGAATACTGTTGCTGAGCAGCAATTTACTTTAGTATACAAAAAGTAACTAATCTTAAATCATTTGTTACTGTAAAAAAAAAAAATGACATCACAGCTTACAGAAACTGTGATGTAATATGTAAACTGCATGACAAAAGCTATTTGTTGTGCCTTAAATCAAAGCTCTTGAGAGATGGAAAGCATCTTAACTTTTTTATTTAGGAAATATTAAACCAGCAACGAAAACCGCATTACGCTATAGGAGCGCTTTGAAGATTAAAGTTAACTGTCGTCTCATTCGACATTACAGTAGGTACTTCCATGCTCCGAGACAGCATAATATATTTTCATCAGGATCTGTCAGCGTCAGTTGCAGGAGGAGTATGGCCTCTGTTTGTGATGGCTTTGACACGCTGAGCGTTTGATTGGAACACACAAGTTTTAAAAGGGGGACAAGACCTCTGACTTTGATGGATTTCCGGGCAATATTAGTCAGCGAGCATGTATCCCCCTAAGCTGTGGTGGAACTGATCGAGGTTGACCAAATAATCTGCCAATTCCCTCCCAAGAAATGCAGAGACGACAAAAAAACCCGTCTAAGTCTCTCAAGCTCTCATCCCCGAGAGCTGGATCAGCAGTTGTGTCAAAAACTCCCGTTAAGAGCACTACATTTCAACTTTAGAGAAGGTGGTGGGAGGACTTGCAATTTCATGGTTTCACTTTTAATCCGTGTTTAATCACACAATCGTTTACGGTATCACAGAGTGAGTACTGATGGGGTGTGACAGTATCTTTAAAAGAATCGTGATCAAATGTCACAGCATCGGTATTGTTATGCAGCCTGAAATTAACTGTCACAACATTCCCTTAAACCTCTTATTTATTTCTCAGGTAATGAGTCAATACGTGAGAACATTTCAGTGTTTGTCTGTTCGTGAGTCGTGTCAGGGGATGGCCTTGAAACTCCCAGCACTCTCTCATTCATCTCACTTCATAAAGCTTCAGGCTTCCGAGCCCCATAAGTGCTGGAATAGATTGTGTCAATGTGTGTGTGTGTGTGTGTTTTCTTTTCTTTTTTTTTTTTTTTTTTTTTTTACAGGCAATATAGTCAGTATGGTTTATGAAGCTGAGGTCTCCCCAGGTCACATGAGAGCAGGACATGAAAGCCAAGCGCTCTGCCTCCACTTCACAAACAAGCTGTCCCTACTTCAAACGGGTGGCAAAGCTGCCCCACATTTCTTCTCTTTTCACTTCCAATAGCCAGCGCTGCTAATGGCCGGCGGCTCTCTCCATCTCCCCTTTCCACCTGGCAACAGGAATGTGCTCGCAGCCATGGCCAAAGGTAGCCTGAACCATGACAGCACATGGCAGAGCAAAGAGCATTTAAACTCAGCGCTGTGGACACCCACTTAAAAATTAAGGTAATTGGTATTATTTCTTTATTTTTTGAGAGTTAGTATTACAGGATATTTTTTTTCATGTTTTCTCACTCAATCATCTCTTTTATTCTCCCTGCTGAAAAGGCAATATATGCAACAAACCAGGTCAGAAGGCATTACGCTATCAGAAAGTGAAGAGAGAAATTCAACTATAATTAAACCACTATTGATTTTTTCTTTTTCACTCAAGTCCAAAATTGGTCATCCAGGTTTAAAAATAATGGAAAAGAAATTCTGATAAGCCCTTGTTTTTCTCTCTACTAATTCAGTACTTTTTACTGCATTTTCTATTCATCCTACCATTTTGCCATTACCTAGTATCTCTCTCTTGCTCTCTATTTTTCTCAAGAATGTGTATCATTTGGTATTCAAACACATTTTCTGGTTTTTCAAGGGAAATCCACAAAAATGTCTCTGTGGAGAAAGGTGCCAAAAACATGTAGCATGGACATGCACACCTATATACAGTACCCGACTGTTTCATGTAATACCTGCTTGTAGAATGTCCTTATCTTAATTGACATTTGAGGCATTTATTTAGTGAAATCATAGCTTATATAAAACTGAATTCCTCATTTCTCTCTTCTTCACTCCATCACTGGGTTGAGTGATTTCACTGTCCTAATATTGTTTTTGTTTACTTTATGTCATGCTGCTTCATTGAGCCATGTAAATAAAGATTAGTGTGGCCAGAACATGAGAATGACACTTATTTTAATGGCAGTACTATAACGACCAGACACATGTATTTTTGTTTTTTACTCCAGACTAACACTAAAAAATGTTCTTCCCTAAGATGTATTCAGATTCTTTTTTTTTTTTTCTGCTTACATTTCCCCAGAAGGAATGAACAACCACAAGAGAACATGCTGTTTTAGCTCCTCTAGTCCACAGTGGATGTCACTGTCAGTTGTAGCTGGTCAGTGAGGACAGAAAGCGAAATTGCCAGGCTCTTAATTGTTAGAGTTCATTAATCACAATAGCAGAAAAATAGTGGATTCTTAGAAGATACTTTCCCTTTTTTTTTTTTTGAGTAAAAGAAATTCAATTATCAATATAATATATTTTCTTGGATTTGTGGGCCTGATAACTGATAACCCAGAATTATATACTCCTTCATAGCTGACTATCAAAATCATTAACTAATGCACCTTTTTTCTATGGTGTGTGTGAGAAAGAACAGGTAACAAGTAACTAAAAAATACTGTTCTCATTTGCTTTCATGGCAGATTGACAGTTTGCTGCCTTACTACTGTGATACTGTCCACATCTATGTGTATGCAAAAACTATTTATGAATTGCTTTCTGCTCATTTGCCAGAGGAGCAGACAGGCACCATGTCTCCCCTGCTTGTCTGCGAGCCCAGTCATCTCCACTGACCCCCCTCCCCTCACACCCAACTTCCCCACTTCAGCCCAGTGATTTGGACCCCTCCCTCCACCCCCACCTTGCTGCCAATTTGACTGGAACAACGAGTGCAGGCTGGGCAGCTTTCCAGGAGCCTTTCTAAAGCAGCTGAATATTCATCTTCATTAGGGGGTATCACCACCCCCGCGCCGTCCAGGGTTGGATCCTTTTAACAAGGAGCAAGTGCTCTAAATGCACTTGGGGAAGGGTTGGGGGGTTAGGCGGCAAGGGGTTGGTGAGATGTGAAGACAAGTTTTTTCCTTCTTTATTTTTTGTCTGGAGGCTGTGTGGGCAGTCTGCCCTTGTCAACATATTTTTAGTATTTCCCCAGTCTTGTTGTTTTGACACAGCAGGTAGAAGACTGGGAACAAGATGGCTGCAAATAGTTTTGGAGCTGGTGCCACTGATTTGTCACTGCCTGTTGAACATCAACAAGAGAACAGAACACAGAACATCAAAGATCTGACAAATCCTCCATAGATGTTCTATTTAAATTACAAATCCCATAGTTTAGGTGCAGAATTCAAATGACACAAATGTATATTTTGTCTCCAAAAAGCAGATTGTTTAGCATTCTGGTTTGGCACAATACTTTATTTATTTTTCAGTTTGTTATTGGTTGATTTGTTTTTTCTTGGTAGGGGTTCTGATTTCAAATGGACATGGAAATCTATGTCAAAAGGGCAAAACACCACTTGAATTTACTACACATCTTACCTGCAGTCAAATGATGGGTGAATACCTGCAGGAAGAGACATCAGACCTATCATTTATTATTTCCAGTTATTGACTGCCATGTGAGCATGTATGGATAAAATTGGTAACTATAAAGGCTTTAATTTTTTTGGAGATGACATCTAAACTTTTTTTAAACTTTAATTTTAAATTTTTGCAAGCTAGTAAAATTAGTTGTCCTTTTGTCTAGTTTTGTAAATACTTCTTCTAGCGTCTCGATTTATAGCCTTTTATAAGTCAGGATTAGGTCCACAGAGACATTCACATGATCTTGTGGATTTGTGGAGATAAGAGCATGAAACCTTTTGTTGTACCATAAACAAATTGCTCCAGGTGTAGTGAACTGCAAGTTTTAATTTGTTTAAAAAAAGTAAGAGATTTGAAGAAATATGACCAGAGCTGCTGTGTATTATTTTAAAATATGGTCTTTCTGATAACGTCCAAGTATAAAAAAGAGATATATTCCGACACTAACAGCTCTGCAACTGATAGGCTGAAATGAATAATCTTGGGCTCTAGGGGGAGTTTGATAAATTACTTTTACTTCTATCACACTGCCAGTTTGAGATGTGTAAAAATTGACATTTTTACTTCTGTCCCACCAAATCTGTAGGTTAGAGAAAACACACATATAACAATCAGTAAAGTAAAAACTGCATTTTGACAATACAGACAAGTCAACAGAAATGAGGCCCTTTTACAATGCAGTGCCAGTATGAGTCATATTACAGCATCAGTACATCTGTTTTTTCCACGATGCAGGATTTTTTTCTTTATTTATTTCATTTCAAATGATTAAAATTTCAAGAAAACAAACACAGGAAATGGAAAACATAAATAAAAAATGTCAAACAAAATGGTCTGTACAACAAAAACAGAAAGTGTTCGAAAGGGAGCAGGAAGAAGTAATGGATTATCCAGTGCTGTTGCCTACATATTCTACAAATTCTCTCTCATATCGCCATCTCTTTCATTTTAAAACCCCTCAAATATGCATTGTTTATTTATTTTTTTAAATTGTGCAATATTTTTTACTTTGTTTAAATTCTTCTTCTAGGTCAGGGGTCTCAAACTCCAGTCCTCAAGGGCCGCACTCCTCAAACTTTTCTATGTGTCAATGTTGTATCACACCTGAATACAATTAGTAGGTCATTAGCAAGACTTCGTAGAACTTGACTGCATGCTGAGGTGGCAATTCAGCCATTTGATTCATGTTACAGAAGCTCATGAGTGAATGAACATGATGCAATAAAAGTACTTTAAGAAGTGAATTTTTCAGACACTTACATTTACTTAAATTTACTTGAGTAAGGATAGGGGCTACCACTTCCGCATCTGCAGTCAAGTTCTATATTCTTGCTAATGACCTACTAATTTTATTCAGGTGTGTTGCAACAGGGACTCATGGAAAAATTTGAGGGCAGCAGCCCTCGAGGACAAGAGTTTGACACCCCTATGCACGTACACAAAACATCTTTTTTTTTTTGAAAGATGTAGGCTGTTTGTTTGGATCAGTAACACTGATTTGGATATATATATATAAATGTCAGTGCCTCAATACCAGTCATCTCAAGGCACTTTATATTTTAAGGTAAAGATCAGAAAAAAATACAGAAAAAAAAAACAAAAAGCAGAGGACAACCAAGGACTTGGAGACATTGGGAGGGAAATCCTTTTACCAGGAAGAAACTTCCAGTAGAAGTAGTCTTAAGGAGGCGCAGCTACCAGGTGGGGTTTAGGGGATGGAGACAAGACAAAATAGTTACATTTTAAATTTGCAAGTTCAGTTCAGTTCTTTTTTTTACTTTTCCATGTTGAGGGTTAGCTTGTTATTTGCTTCAAAGGGTGATGGCAAAGCAACATGTAATGTGATGTTTATGTAAATGTATATAGGTGTTCATTTCTGCCCTTTGGTGCAGCATAAATAGCTATGTATTATTATTATTATTATTATTATTATTATTGAATTTGAATTAAATCTTTCCAAATGAAGGATTCAGAAAATCAAAAACTGGAGCACTTTAGTATGTTATTCATCCATGGTTAATTTAAATCATTAGCAGTTCAAATTTAATTTTGAATCTTTTTTATTACAAGAGATGCTTCAAAATATTATAAACTACCCAGTGATACCTGCTAAGTTTTGGATTTAATTTCTTGAGAGGGGTGATATAGTGTCTAAAGTTTGGAAGCCTGTAACTCTCTGTGCATCAAACTTTTCTGTTGTTTTCTGTTTTTTTACAATGAACAGAAAGGCACTCGTCTATTTTCATACAGTTTGACAAGAAAAGAAAATAATGACGGAAGAGTAGCATGCTTTTTCTACTGGGAGCACGTCAAGAGTTGGATCATTTTCAGCTCTGGGGTGCTTCCTCAAAACTGCCAGAAGCAGGTGAATGCACAGTGCCTGTGGTGCAAACCAGGATGCTATGCTTCAAATTCAATAGAAAAAGTATTACTGCACAAAAAAGGGTGCATCGCTCTACATAAAATGTCTCATGTGTGATCATGTCAATCCCTTTAAAATAATGCGACAATAGAACATTTATAATAAGAGTGAGGCACTGAACAGTAAGCAGTGGGCTGCCACTAAGCTAGCAGGCAAAAATGGTTAAAACATATAAGAATAGTTGTCTTTAGAATATGATGTCTCCGAAGGCTCATCTTGGACCTGAGGGCAAAGAGCTTCATGCATATAGTGGAGTTCCACACAACCTTTCCAGAGTTAGGGTGATTTCTTAGTTATTGCAGTATGTGTATATATTTTACTCTTTTGCCAAAGTGAATGAAGAACTTCTGCAGAACACAAAGCTTCAGACCCAAGACATTTTCTGCCAATTACATCATTTATTTCTCCCAGTTCTGAGTCTAAAAGGGATTTGCCATTTTTTGCTGCAATTCCCTGATGCTTGTCAGATTGTGCGTTGAGTCGCTGCCTAAACCCTTTCACCAAAACACTAAAATATGCATTACTGCTTTGTTTAGGATTTGTTTTACCTACCTGCCAATTACGCACATGATATGCCTAGCCATGATGTTTTATTGATACTTCTAGGCTTTGTTTGTCTCACTACTTCAGAATATGCTGCACAATTAGAGGTGAAGAATGATTTGGATTCACTTGCAGCTTATGATATTTATATGTCATATTTTAGTTTTATATAATCCAGGATGTATTTCTTTCTGTCCCCAGGAGAGTAGCCACCTAACAATACACAAATCACAGAATTTAAGCAATATAAACAAGTTCAGAATAGCTGCAGGTTATTAATTTTTTTCCTTCTTTTTTTCATTTTAACACTGAAATAATTTGCTTTGATATTAAAAAAAGAAAAAAAGTTACCTGAACACTGAAGACCTTTGGGAAATCTAGAATATTCATGCCTTTTACAATTACTTACAAAATAGATCAGCATTAGTTGTGCCAAATTTTCTTCCAACTAAGACTTTGCCTCCTCAAAGGGAATTTTCTGCTCCGTGGTAAACAGTCTTTTTCTATAAAAGTATGATAGAAATTGTCTGTGACAACCGCCACTCAAATTGAGCGGCCCATAACGACAAGAGAGCCAAGAACAGGCTTAATACTATTTATAAATCTCTGAAATGGCAGGGTTTGCAGGAAAGTGTGAAGGAATAAGGGATGGAGGGTAGGAGGTGGTATTTTTTTTTTTTTACCCCAAAGCTTCTTATGACCTTAGTGTTCCTACAGTCTAAACATAGCCCCACTCGACACACAATAGAGCCTTCCAATCGAGTGCGCCCCTTAAACAAGCATGCATTTTAATCGCCACCACGCTGCAACACTGCTGTTTTTGTTTATTGGGAATAATTTGAAATTGTTTTCTTTTCTATTTCAGTCCTTAATCATTCAAGGTTTTGATCACGTGTTAATCATCTGTACTCAGGCACAAACATTTTCTCAGTTTCTGAGGAGTATTAATTTTCCAAGTGAAATATTCTTAATACCAAAAATAGTTTTATCCTGCACACCATAATTTCAACTCTTGACTCTAAGTCTCCTTACTTTTCCAAGAGCACAGCAAGTGTTCAGTCCTACAACATCCAGTTCTAAGAAGTCCCAAAGGATTAGCCAGATTATTGAATCACGGCTTTAGATAATACCATCAGTTACAGTTTACTTCTGAGAACAGATGCAAAAAGGGGCAATATGGCAATGTTGTGAATGTGCTAATGATAGCAGCAGACTTTTCCTCCAAATAAGCAGATGCAGTGAAGTTTGAACAGCTGTCAAACGTGATGAGCGTGACACAAGCGCCTGCAGTGGAAACTGTGGGACTTCCTATGATATAGCAGCCTACACACCAACAGAACATACCAGATGACAAATCACGCTATCTGTGAAACACCTGGCGCTTCTCTTTGAGAGAAGATTCAGAGTGCAGAGGAAATATAATTTAATCAAATGCAGCATGAACAGGTAAAGTAAGTTTAACAACCCAAAGATTACTAAAAAATTACACTACAAGAGCAAAGCATGTGCAGCATTATGTCAGCTTACTATATATCCAGTAAAGAGTAAAAATTCTTTATCGTTAGAAGCAAATCTGCAGCGCTCCACTGTACTAAAATACATTCACTGGCCTTTTATGAGAATGCTTTCATCTGTTTATGTTATTGAAAACAACTGGTGCAATAATTGGTTTAACAAGTATCACTTACCCTTTGTGGTGTCTACACATGCCAGTTATTTTGGGTTTGTGTCCAATTAGTGTGTGTGTGTGTGTGTGTGTATTTGTGCATTTGACATTTATTCCTCCACCACAAAAAACTTTACACTACTCAAAGTCATGGGAAATTACATTTAAAAGACAATCTGTCCTTATAGCAAAATTGTTCAGTTTACTCAAGGTAACCCCTGGAGGACAAGTTTTTAGGTGGAACTAGTGAAAACTCCAAAGAAACTGCTCCTTTCATTTACTTTGAGCCTTACAATCTGTGTTATTAAAAAAGCTGTTTTGCATTTGTAATTTAAATGTACATATACAAATGAGCCACTGTACTGGTACATTAAAAATAATGCCATTCATTATTTAAGAACACCATTTCAGTGCATTGTTTTTCAAGGTATCCAACAATCAGGGACTTTGAAGTCTGAAATCAACAATATCTGTTGCAGAACAAATGCCTTAAAATTGTGGACATTAGTGTAGGAAATTTTGCATAAAATTGTAAGCAGCTAGACACTATAATATTGTGATTTTGCATCTTGCTTTCAAAAAATTCAACATACATAAGCGTGTCATACTGACAAAACAACACCAGTTAGATGTCATCTGCGACCTTAGAATTTCAGTGCTGAAGCAAAAAGAAAGCAAAATGTTTTTATAATGACAGAATGTTTGTTTTGTTTCCCCAAATCTTTTGAAGCTAATTTATTTTACATTTTGCCACTGTGAAAGGCCTGTGGCTTGTTTTGTGAAACAATAGGAAATGTCAGCACAACAACATGTAACACAAGAATACTTTTAGAATTAAATCTTGTTGGTGTCAAAAAGAAAAAAAAATCTGGATGATCCCGAATACGTTTGGGAAAATATCCTGTAAGACAAAAGGTAAACTTTTTGAAAGGAATGAGTGCCATTATATCTGGTATAAAACTAACACAGCACTTCATAAAAAGAACAACATATGAAGAGTCACACATGGTGGTCATGGTGGGATGATCTGGGGCTGCTTTTCTGCTTCAGGACCCAGGTGACTCGCCTTCATTGATGGAATCCTGAATTCTACTCTCTACTAAAAAAATCCTAATAGAGAATAGCATGAGTATGAATGTCATGGTAAGTGTGTATTTCTTTGATTTTTCTCCGATTGGCACAGGTCATGCACCTCAACTATTATTTATATGTTCCTTAGCAAATCACACTCTGCCAGACACTTTTGTTACCCATCGACGGGGTTGTCTGGATAATTCAACACTGGTTTTGGTAGAATTAAAGTTTTACCATGTTCATTTAGCTGCTTTCCTGGCATAGACCCAGCTTTTAAGCATAGTGTGAAGCTTCATCTTCGCCTCCTTTATCCTTTTTAAAACCAGGTATCCAGTGTTTGTGAACTTTGACTGAGAAAGGATGGTGGCATTTTTCAATAATATTTACATATGACTTCTTCTTTGCATGATGGAGCTTATATCCAATCATGTGGCTTACCTGTTGTCAACTGAACTAATTAGTCGCAGAAGGTTCCTTCAGCTCTTTAGTGTTATTTTTTTAGCCTTTTGTTGCCATCCCAACTTCCATGTGAAACATGCTTCCATCACATTCAAAATTTGATTTTTTTTATGAAATAGTATACACTGATCTGTAGCACAACATTATGACTACCTGTCTAATATTTTGAGATTCTCTAGCAAAACAGCTCTGACCCGGTGAGGCGTGGATTTATCTAGATCCTCTCTTGAGGTATCTTCAATTTATTTATATAGCGCCAGATCACAACAACAGTCGCCTCAAGGCGCTTTATATTGTACAATAGTACATACAGAGAATCTGGCACCAAGATGTTGAAATCAGATCCTTTACATCTTCTATGTTGTGAGCTGTGATCTCCATGGATCAAGCTTGTTTGTCCAGCACAAATGTTTAAGTGAACCGAGATCTTGGGAATGGGCGCCAAGTCAACACCTAAAACTTGGAGCTGTGCTCCTTAAACCATTACTGAACCATTTTTGCTTTGTGGGAGGGCACATCATCTTGCTGAAAGAGACCACAGCCATCAGGCAATACCATTTCTATGAAAGGGTTTACACAGCCTGCAACAAGCTTAGTTAGTTGGTAAATGTCAAAGTGACATCCACATTGTTGGCAGTACCCAAGGTTTCCCAGCAGAACATTGCCCATAGCATCGCACTGCCTCTGCCAATTTCCCTTCTTCCCATCCTGCGCATCCTTGTGCCAGATGTTTCCCTGGCAAGTGACGCATTGTACCTGGCCATCCACTTGATGTAAACAAATATGATTCATCAGGCCAGGCCACCATCTTTTATAGCTCTGTGGTCCAGTTCTAATCCCCACATGCGTGTACCTGCCTCTCATATAGGCTCAATAGGCTCTAGTCCCCCTCTCAAAACTAATAAGGATAAGTGGAGGAGAATGGATGGATAGTTGTAACAAGGTTGTAGCTAGTACTTGTAGTTGCCTACCATAGTATTGTAATCGACCATGTCCCTCCCTTTATGACCAAATTGTACACATTTTCATAAAGTTGCTTTCAGCAGGATAGCACATTATCTCAAGTTATCTCAAACCCATTCACTGCACTTAAATGGCCTCACAATCATACGATTTTCATTTAATGGAGCACTTTCTGGATTTGTTAGAATAAGAGATTCACACGATGGATGTGCAACCAACAAATGTGCAAGTGTATGATGTTATAGTGTCAATACGAAACCAAATCTTTGAGCAATGTTTTAGCACTAAATCTATGTCTATTTTCTTTCTTGGAATTAAACTAGTTATAAAACCAAAAGTGGGTCCTAGGCATACCAAATAAAGTGTCTGTCGAGTGTATGTTTCTCTGGTCAAAGTGAAATTAATTAAACTTATGTACATAGAACTGGCTTGTGATGCTATGCACTACTTTTAGAAATTTCATGGACAAAGCATTTAGTTTAATGCTGCATAAATGTCACTTAAATGCAGTTTTATATATGAATCTTTGATCAGTAATGTGTTAAATTCTTTGTGATTAATTTAGAGAATGACTAAAGCTCCTTCACCTCACTCTCCCTACTTGACAAGCTGTCACCACTGCCTACACTTCTCTGTTCTGTTACAATTACAAGATTAATGGACAGGGTGGATTTTGGTTCACAGGAATTAATTGTGTCTCATTTTATTCCCATGCCCCGACAGACGAAACAATCAGGGCAGTAAACCTGGTGGTGATTCTTGTCAACACGAGCGCAGATGCAAATTAATAGATGCTCAACAGGCCATAACTTCCCACAGCAGTCTGGGCAGGTTCAGGATATAGTGGATATACAAAATACCCTCTTGGCGTGACAGCACTAAAACATTGTTTTGTTGGTTTTCTCCTTCAACTGTTCTCTCAGCTGGGGTCAAAATGTTGTGTACAGCTCATGCATCAACAAAATATTTCTATTTATACTGTAACCTCTAAAAACAATTCTGGCCATTCATTTCAATAAAACATTTACTGCTGAATCTGTAAATGTCATTTCAGCAACACATGGTTTGGATTAGACACTATGCACGAGAACTAGCCTTAAATCCGGTGACTCCTCATTTAAATTACTTTGACTTAGATCATTTGAGATCATTTTGAAATGTGGTGCTTAGAAGCAGATTTCTTGTAAGTAATAATTGCATTTTTTTTTCTTTCCTTCCTTCTTCTTCTTCTTTTTTTTTTTTTACTTGTTACAAAGTCCCAGGAGAGAAATACAAAAGGAAACATAATATAGACAGACAGGCATGCACTTAAATATATTGTATAGTGAATATTTTCCAGAGAAGAAAAAAAATAATAATTGTGACAGTCAGGCGGCCCACTGTTAAACATGCTCTGTTTTTTTTCCCCCCAAAAGGAGGAAGTATGTAATCTGTTCTTTTTGATTGTCTGTCTGTCTGTTTGTTAGCAGCCTAGTGTCCTCAGTTTTCAAGACATCATTTTCAAATTTTGTGTAATAGCAGATAGCTTGAGCTGATTTATTTTTTGTGAAAATCTGGTCAAGGTGAAACTCACATCAATATTGGTGCATTTGTTATCCCCTATGTTGCAGGTTTATCAGAAAAACTCATGAGTGTCTTCATCCCAGTGTCCTAGCATGACATCTCCGCGTACTTCAGACCCAGCCACACACTCAACAAAAACTGGTTTATCACAAAGGCAAAACTCCTAAAGACAAACTTAACAACATAGTTTATTCTGTACACTGTAGCAAGGAATGCTCAGACCTCTAAATTGGAGAGACCAAACAGCCGCTTCATAAACACATGACATTTCATAGAAGAGCCACTTCGACTCCGCTGTCCATCTGCATCTAAAGGACAAAGGTCACTCTTTAGAGGACACCAATATTCACATTTTGGACAGAGAAGACAGATGGTTTGAAAGAGGAGTGAAAGAAGCCATCTATGTTCACTGGGAACGACCATCTTTGAAGACAGGGCGGTGGCTTATGACACCAACTGTCTGCCCTCTATAATCCATTTTTGAGATCCTTCCCAGACGCCTTAACGCCCACTCCTGGGCCACATCCTGGGCCATTTGACCTCAGTAAATCACATGATAGGGTGGGGCTGATTGTGACCCACACCCATGTTCACACCTTGGCTCGTGTGATTAGGTAGAGGATCAATAGGGGGTCAATGTCCCTGTTAAGTTAGCCAATTTTTTAACCTTTACCTTCATTGTTAGCGTCCCATGTCAAAGTTAACCTTGAAAAAAATAATAATTCAAGAAACCATATTAAGTTATATATCATGTGGTAAGTTGATATATAACTTACCACATGAGCAAGAGCACGGGGAGAGCTGTAAAATACACTTTTTTATTTCTCACTATGATGCCGTACGATTTCAAAATGATGCCATGAAGTTTCACAAAGTCACATCCTGCAAAAAATATTTCTTAAAGTCTACAACTTACACAAGCCAGAGCTTTCAGCCAGTTCTGCTTCACACATATGGGTCATAAAGATAATCAAAACTCAATTTTAGTGTGTATTCTTTCAAGGTTATAGGTCAAAGTTCAGTGTCACACAAATGAGAAAAAGTTTTCATTTTCATTGGATCCTCTCCAAACTTTGTATGTATTAATCACTAGGGGAAATTAGCACTTTCTTTGTTTAGCTCTTTAAAACATTTTTTTTCAATATGACTGAACAATGATTGAAAGTCTTTATTACACATAATACACAGAGAACCTTTATTAAGGTAATGTACTAATTTATTATACTACTCATTACATTAATTCATGTTACTATGTAAAAAATAGCTGAAACACACTATCTCATAATCAACATTTAACAATATAAGTCTGAGGCTACAACCCCACACACCAACACAAATCCCTAATTAGGACACACATCTCTAGGCTCTCTCTTTCTTTCTGTCTCGGAAACATGAACAGGTAGAAAGAGAGGCTGGAGCCTGACTGCTCATCTGATTGTTACCTGTTGAAATTTACAAGCAGATGTAGATGAAGGGTCTGGCCGCTGCGGTTGACTCCGTTTTTAATCAAGGTTCTTGCTAGCTTAGCATTAGCATGGTGTCTTGCAGCATAATACAGTTGTTTCTGTCCTGGATGCAATATTCCACTTTACCAGGGGTGCTCAATCTCAGTCCTCGAGAGCTACCGTCCTGCAGCTTTTAGATGCATCCTTGATCTGACACACCAGAATGAAATGAATGGCTTGTTATCAGGCCTTTGCCAAACTTGATGGCATGCTGAAGAGGTAATCAAACCATTTGATTCAGCTGTGTTGGAGCAGGGATGCTTTTAAAAGCTGCAGGACGGTAGCTCTCGAGGACTGGGATTGAACACCCCTGCACTTTACCATTCATCTTGTCCTTTTTCTGCAATAGAAATAAATGTCTATATCCATGCTCAAGACCACCTCACTATTTTTCTCCTGTGACACGTGAACTAAAATCAGCTGATTGTAGCATAAGTGCAAGAACCAATAAGTGGGATCGATAAGCAAGCAGACTAACAATTCCAAGGAGTTTGTCTACTTAGAACCAGTTTTCCATAAGAATCGGTTCTCGATTCCCATCCTTACTAGACTGCTTGCCCCTTAATAGGGGATTTATGATTCAGCAGGAAATCTATGTCACAACTACTCTGTAACGTTTGTGCTGTAACCTATAGCTGTCACGATTGGCCTGTTCAGTACTATGTATTCCTCCATTACGGCTTCTTTTTCAATTTATCAGTGTGATTATATTATATAAAAGAATGAGACACAACTCAGTCATTAATAACCTATATAGGTGATGTTGTAGACACTACAAACATTCCCAGCAGCCTAAATCACATCTAAGAAATGAAGTACTGGTCTGAACACTTAGTGTAATATCAAATCTGTGCGATCTAACTTGTTGGCAGCAGGTGGGCCAAACAGGTAAGTTAAAACAAACAAGCAAACAAAAACAAAAAGAGAAAAACATGCAGGGTATATTTAATGGTGCACTGGCTCTGGTCTCTGTTTTATCTTCACAAAGAAAGGTGTGCAGTCTTTCAGTCAGTGTGACGTCTAAAACAATCCCTTTTCACACTGAGAATCTCAACTTGGCCTATAACTGGCTCTACAGTGTTGGAGAATGTCAAGGATCCTTTCAGCCATTTTGAGTTGCCAGTGATAGATATTGGCAAACAGCTTGCCTATGTGAGTAAGGATAACCTTCCTTTTGATCAATCTTGCACCCGTCTCTAAGACTATACCCTCCAATAAATCAATAGCCTAGATGTGTTTGTCCTGGTGCTTTTCATTCTCCTCGAGCCCCTTCCATATGCTCCTGTCCTGAAGTACCTTTCTTTCCCTTTGCTACTCTCAACACACTGCCTTTGATATCCATGTCCCTTTGTTCTTTTGCATCTTGGTTTTAAGCTTATTTGTTAGATGTGATCTAGAAGCTGTTGCAAATTGCGTTTTTGTAATTTGTCGTGATACAGTATTTCACAGTATTTTCCACTGTTTGTCATCAAACAGTACTTCAGACTTAGCTGCTTGTTTTGGTTCATTTTTTAGGGAACAAAGGAAACTTTCTGTAAGCTGCAGCAAGAGAGAAGGAGTTTTGGACTGTGAAAGAAGCAGATGTGGAAAACCAAAAACGGGGAATTTGATTGAGAGTTAGGACAAGTGGCAATTTATTATCAAACAATGACATAACACACTGAAAACAACCAGACTTAGGGTGTTAGTGTATTAATATTTTCCCATGAAAAACAATCCAGCCTCTTGGGGAACAAAAAAAAAAAAATAGAAAAACAATAACATAAACGTATATATTTTGCTTTTAATTTTACATTAGAACAGAGTCATTATTTTGTAATACCCACAGGAACAAGTTTGTAGATGCTGCAATTATATTTCCTGAACAAAATACCCAGCCATGCAATTCCCCCAGGATGACTCGTCCCTTTTTATCTCCACTAAGATTCTGAAGAAGGGGGTGTTTTCTAAAGACTTCAAATAATCTCATAGAGCTTCAGCCACATATACCAGTTATTAATTAGAAACTAGAAGTTCCACTGGGAGCTTTCCTTGTTGAAAGTAAAGAAAATAAAAAAAGAAAAGAGAAAAACAAGATGTACATATTCCAATAGTTCAAACTTCAAGTAATTTGAATTCCATCTTTAAAATGTAACATGTACAAGAGGTGTATAGCTAGATAAATCAAGGCATCTTCACTCAGATCGTATAGTTTCTTACACAGTGACACAATTTCATGAACTTCTTGTCCTGTGTTTCAGTAACTTCTTATTTAAATGCTTATTACTGCATTTGTATATATATTAAAAATCCACTTTAAGTGTTTTGTGTGTATGAATCAGCACCTAGTTCAACAAGATGTTTCCTAATAAACTTAATTAGAACACACACAGTACAAAGTACACAGTAATTTACAAAACACATTTTTCAATATATCTTGTGTTTGCCATGCGTTGTTGCAGTGTAGCAATTTGGGAGATAAAAGGATGTAATTAACATTTTGTGTGTGTGTGGAGGGGGACATAACAATCATATAGCTTGTGGCCATATAAATCAATAGGACGAACTTGTCATTTTTTTCTCCATAGGGTTTTTCTGAATTACTCTTTGTCTGTCTTACCCAGGACCCGTTTATCTTGGGAGTCCCTACCTGGAGCAAACCCCTTAACTACTTTAAAACACAAACCTTTCACATTTGTTACATTTCAAATGAAATTCAAAATTCAAACCCAATTTTCACCGATCTCTCTAAATACTGTGTTGTTATGGGTCAGAAATATGTAATGAATGTTTTAATTTTGCTCCTAACCTGTGATCATTGAGCATCATTGTAATCAAAGAAGCATAACTACTACTATACCATTGTAGTTGTTGACCTTTTGTTTGCAGTTTGGCTAACACATTTTATCTACCATATATCAAACTAACTATATAGTCAAAAATATTCGCTCATCTGCCTTCACACACATATGAACTTGAGTGACATCCCAATCTCAAGTCACAGGGTTTAATGACTTGAGATTGGGATGTCAGGGTTGCTGATGATATATATAACAGTTGATGACGAATAATATGCGTCAAACAGTTGGAGTTACTGGAAATCTAAGTATCAATTCTCGGAATTTAAGAACTTCTGGGGGGATCGAGTCCCATCTACTGGGACTCTGCAGTCCTGACCAACCCTTTCCAGCTATAACAGCTTTATGTCTTGTGGGAAGACGTTCAACAAGGTTTAGGAGAGTTTATAGGACTTTTTGACCGTTCTTCCAGAACTAAATTTGTGACATCAGACACTGATGTTAATAGCAAGGCCTGGCACGCAGCTCTGTAGTAATTGAAAGTTTTTCATGAAACCATTAAGTCTGCTTGCCTACGTGCTTAATTTTTATATCGGATATCTTTAACCATGAAAGAGATTGGAAGACCTGAATTCAACAATTTGGATGGGCGAGTGAATACTTCTGGCAAAATGTTGTATTTTGGGTGACATGATGATGTTTTCTAAACTTGCAGATCAACAAAAAAGGAATTGTTTTTTTTATTATATACAACAGTGCATACAGATAGAGTTAAAAAATATGAACAGATTTTTTCACAGGCTCCTAAGGTTTTAGCAGCAATTACTTAAAGTAATCATTTCCTTTATGACTTGAGTCTGTGGGGAATTTTTGGCAAAGTGAATTTTGGAACCATTTTCCTGTAGGAGAGTTTGGAAGAGTGCACCCTTCTTTCCAAAACTGTTTTCGTTAAGTGAGGTTTGCAGGCATTTGTCTATGCACAACCTCTTAGGGGGGTGAAGGACCGGTTCATTGCAATACCGTGATTCTTTTGTTTTTCGGCCATTCTATTGTGGATTCGCTTGTGTGCTTTAGCCAATATTCCTTTTACATGAACTGCAGCCAAGCTTTAGATGTCAGAAAATGGCCCCAGATTTGACTCGAGAGTACTGTGGTAATAAGAAGAGTTCGTGGTCAACCCCAAAACTGCAAGGTTTTCAGTGCTTATTAAATAGAAAAAGTAAGTTATTGTTTGTTCAGTCTTAGACTTTGATTCATTTTCTGTGAAGAAGATTTAATATAACAAATATTTAATGATGTCACACTCTAGCCCCCTACACATTTACATTACACATGTTTTTTCCATCCATATCTTGGTTATTAATTTTTCTTTTGGTAATAAAAGATTAATTGCTTTTAGCCATACATGCATATAACAGAAGTAAATACCAAATATAAACCAGGGGTGGGGAAAAAAATCAATACAGCATAGTACTGAACATCTTCTGGAAATTTAATTTTTCTCGTGACATTATGTGTAGTACAAAAACGCTTTACTGATAGTTGGTAAAATGATCTTTAAGGCCCTATGTGTTAACATATGCAAGCAATTTGCATATTTTACTGAAAAAAGTGGGTGCACAAGTAATATAGACAAACATTCGATGAACAGACGATATACAAAGCATAGCTTTACAAAGATGAAATGAAGCAATATATTCAAAAAAATCATATACATCTCTTAGCAATGTTACACCCCACCCTAAGCAAAGGTGGGTTGACAACAGCTGACAGGTGCCCAAAATGCTAATCGGTTTCCATATCTACTTAAGTAAAAGCAAACAGTTCTGCCGATATTTTATCTAAATATCCTTGAAATTAGATGTGATTCGGAAACATTCTGTTGCTGTCATTTATTTGATTTTTGATCTCATATCAGTTTTACACAAAAAGAATTCGGTTCAGGTATGAACCTAACCCTGAAAAGAGAATTCAAATCGTTACTGCTGCCATTAACCAGAGAGAAAATTAAAAGAAAAAAATATGGGCGCCAGAATTATTTACTAACGGCTGCACCAGCAGAGAGAAGCAGGAAAACCAGGCTGCAGGAAAGGGACAGAGATCTGAAGAAGTTCCCAATTTATCATTCACTGCAACTGCCAAAAGTTCATAAACAAAAAGTGCATATTTCAAAATATGAACCAAATATGTAGAATAGTAGATTTAAAATTACAAAGGAATAAATGGTTAAGATTGCGTTTAATAAATGATATAGCCGCTAGTGAGGAAAGCAAGTTGTTTCAAAGGACTTCATAAGTTTGGATTTGTTTATTCAAGACGTGGACATAACTGCACAGCAGGCTGTCTCTGACTATTGTTGTTTAATGAGAAAGAATGAAATAAGCATATATAGCTCTCATGAAATGCAGCATAAAATCTAAATCATTTTATCTGTGCTACAGCCACATATGAGACACTATTACTTATTATAGTTAGACAAAAGCCTGCTGTATTGTGATAGCATGCAGATAGAGTTGGACAACAGTTCCAGTTTTTTAGAAGGAAAATGTGATGTTTTACCTTTCATTCAACAGGTTTCTCCAGTTCTGCACAAAGAAGCACAGTTGATGTCATTTCAACTGCTTAAAACCTCAAACTGGGCCCTATTCAATTTTTTTCTAGACCAGAATATGCTTGTGTTTGACTACATGAGCCTTCTCCTCTCTGTTATTATCCTTCAGAAAATTCATAGTACCTGTGTCCATGATCTTCTTCTGTACAGGGCCTGATGACAAATGGCAAAGTGCATCTCTCATTCTTGTTAACCAAGTGGCTAGTGCTCTTAATGAGAACTATTAAAGGTAAAGTGTCATTACTGGAGTACTGTGTCTATTCATTACAGCCATCAATGTCTATTGATGTCTTTCTTCATCTAATCATAGAACTTGTCTGTGAGCACTTGTCTTCATCTATAACCTCTGCCTCACATAACGCCAGATTAATGTCAAATGACTTCCTTTTTCCTTCGTTTAGTTTGGCAATCATTGAGATACAGTTCTCGCAAAACATAACTGTTAGATGAGCTAGACAGATGGAAAGATACTCGTGTTAATAACCTGACCTGGTTCACATCAAGTTCTGATACAACTTTCTCCTGAGTGTAACAAAAACTGAATGTAGTTTAGCGAGACTTACTAATAAAGCCTTTGAGGTCAGCTGAGAAAAGAGGTAGTTAGAACTCAAAGGGTTAATACAAATATGCACATGCTCTGCAATATGCATATGCTCTGCATGTGCATATTTGTGTGAATACACACATTAGCCAGACTCCTGAAACCACTAAAACACTGAATGGTAAAAAATGAGGGTATAATAACAAAGTAAGTGTGTGTAACTGTGTTCTGCTGGAAAACTTTTGGTAGTGGCATTCATGTGAATGTTACCTTGACAATACCACTTATGCAAAGAGTTTTTTGCAAACAAAGCTCACTGAAGAAGTCACTGGAATGACTGATGATACATTTCTCCAACTGAAAACGTTACGCCCAGATGACCAGAATCAACTTTTTGGAAAAGCACACTACACCATAGCAGCACTCAACACCAAAGTCGTGGCTGCCCCAATCCCCACAATGCACTCTGTAACAGCAAAAACTGATCAATAACAGCTTGGCTTCATCAGTATCCCTAAATCCCAGTCAAATCAAACATCCACACAGGCACCTAACTGCAACACACAAGACACAAAAACTCTACTGCCAACCTGGTGCCATACAGTGCTCGTATGATAAACCACAGACCACAGGAAGGACCTATGTAATATTAGGTGAGTGGTTTTATGTTGTTGCAGAACAAGTTTGAAATAATGCCATTCTCCAAGACATGCTTGTACTAACATAAAAAAAATAATAAAGATCAAAAATAAATAGAAGGAAAAAAAATCAGAAACTGAACTAGTGATAAAAAAAACATGGATCGCATTACATCCATATACTCACTCACCCATTTTCTTAAATGAAACTCAAGTCACAGTGGAGCTGGAACTGATCCCACCTGGGCAAATGTTGAAGTACATGTTTGGATCGACCACCAGTCTTTTGCAGGGCTAAAACAGAGAGATGGACAACCACCCATGGTCACATTTACGCCAGCTCCGACAATTTAACGGGTACCTCCTTGCTGATAGTTTTAATGGTTGCTTAGTAATTTTATTTGGTCATTGACAAAAAAATATTTGTGGTGACCAGCTAGTCACCCAGAAGTTGAGGATATAACATCCTCAGCCTCTGGGCAACCATTTTTGATAGCAAGGTGATTGAACAGATCAACTGGTGGGAGATGACCTGTCTCCAAACAATGACCATGTGAGGACAATCTTTAGACAGATTGGTGACAGTTTGGTGCTATTTGATAGATAGATAGATTTCAAGTGCAGAAACTGGTGTAGGGCAGTGTTGAGGAAACTTGCATACCTCTAACCTCTATCTTTGTATGCCACTCTCTAAACTGTGACAAAATACTTTCCTGAAAACCCTTGCAGGTCAAGTGCAATTGGTCAGCCACACCCCTTAACAGCAGTTCTTCAACATATCCTTGCTTCATTGGCCAGGAAAAAATAGGCCAGTAGGGATTTGTTAGATTTTAAGGGCTGGAGTGATTAGTAACAACCATGGAAGGCACAAACTATAACCTTTACTGTTATACAAATATTCTTCAGATTTGGTTTCCACTCATATATGGGAAATTAGAGGAAGAACCCCATAATCTGTTTCTCTCTTAAGTAGAAGATATAGCCTACTTCCTATGACTATGAGGATGGTTACTATGTCAGTGCCCGTTCCTGTATATTGTTAATTAAATTATATTACATTTTTCTATGAAAGTATCAGTTTGTTTAAAGTTGAAATTACACAGTAATCAATAAATCTGATAAACCTAAAAAAAAAAAAAATACCTACTGTAACTTTAAAAAAAGAAAACAAAATAAATAGCATGTTCTTGAGCACCGCAGGCTTTTTATGGTTATTTTCAATGTTCTTTTCTGTGTAATCATAGTTCATTTCATTTATGCTAATCTGTTTGGCAAGGACCTTGGGCAAGATTTAGAAACCATAAAAGTGTGGCACTGTCATGAGTAACACATCTGTGCCGTTTCACCCTGAATAATGATGAATAAAAATGACTTCAGAGACTAATGTCTTTTTATTTTGGCTAATGTAATGATATGGTGCCGTCAAAAAGTGATTCACAATGCTGCATGGGCCGTACGGCAGCAACAGTATATTAGGAGCCCCTCAAGAGAAAATAAACTTATTGCCTTTGTTCAAAGTAAAATATAAAACACGGTGACCTCATTAGTGATTTCATAGAATGCGACAAAGCCACTGAGGTATTTGTTATAGCAATAGCTAAAATGAATTGCAGGTCATTTTCTTTTAAAAAAATAAATAAATATTTACAACTTAAAAATAAAATTCCAGTTTAATGTGGACTTCCCAACAGTTCAGAAAAGCCTTGTACAGTGGCAAATGATAGGCAGTATACTGGAAAACAGCGATGTCCTACTGATTGAATCACCTTTTGATTTTAGTGATTTATAAAGTTGCAGTATGGGCAGGCCTTAGGATGATGTGGAGTTAATTTATGTGCATTAGTAGAGATAAAACTTGAGCCTCCTCCTTACACATTTCATTGCCCCCTACAGTAGACACAGTATATATAGATATGTGTGAATACTAAGGCAATCTATCAATCATTTTAGATGCTTTGGATTCTTGTTGTCTACTGTTTTTCAACCTTGGATGCTCATTTGTCCCTCCATCCCCTCGGCGTCCTATTACATGCATCCTCTAATGAAGCAGGAATGGAATCACTGTTTGTTATATCAGCGGGGGTCTGAGGACTGTCCTGCATAATTGGGAAGTAAGTGGAATAGATATGTGAATATGAATAAATAAGCCCAATGTAATTAATGAGGACCAATGATTCGACCGGTGATAATTAAATCTGCCGTGTTTTTCAATTTGCATGATTAAGATGTTAGTTAACGTTATGTTGTACCCACACGTTACAGGTTGTTCATTCTCAAAATGTCAACATATCAGAATTCTCAGCACTGCACTTAATTATCTTCAGGAGGTTTAAAACTATCAGCTAAATCAATTAACTTTAATCTGTAACCAATTAAAGTGTAACTTTTAGGAATGCTAATGTGCCACGTGTTGTACTTACAGTATATATCGGTCTGCTCAAGCACATACTTCGCCAACAAATTTTTCAGTGACTTCAAGCATGGGGGACTGGTTGCTTACTGCTCACTGAGTGTTTAAGCAAGAGGCGTTTTTGGTTTTTTTTTCAGATTTTTCTCATACTCAAATTTAAGTTGGATTTTTATGCTGTGTTTTATGATTCAAAAGAGGTCAAAAGTGATTTGCATATTTTGACATTTTAAACAATTCACAGTAGCTCTAAAAAGGATTTTAAAAAACTGCCTGAAATGAGACAGAGTGGTTTTGAAGGAGCCGAATGGAAGGAACCAGCCTGAGTACTCAATTGTGCTGTTAATATCATACTGTCAAATGGAGAGGCCAGCACTTGACAATGAAGAACAATGAGTATTTCCAAGCCTTTCATGTCTACTCGCCCCATGCCTATTGAGTAGAGCTCTTTTACTGATATGCTATTTTAATGTTCCATTGACCAAGACAGCAAGACAAGGTGAAGAGGAGGAAGAAGTAGAAGAAAAAAAGGAAAAGAAAATGTTGTCACTTTTAATGAAGAGTTCTACCACACACTGCCATTTTACAGACCAGCCGAACTTCCAGAGTGCATTATAACACATTGATATCATATTGTAAGCCTTCTGTTGGCCTATAGATTGTAGAAATAGCACAAACATTAGCTAGACAAGTTTGTGACTGAAGGAAAAGCACAGTACTTTTGATCTTTCAATCACTTGGGAAATCCCGAGAGGAGAGTGATTAAGCACTGGTCCCAGCTTTGTTTTGTTTTTACAGTAAAATAGTGCAATGTCGGTTTCACTGTTCACAAACTGAACATGAATGTTGCAGAGTCGATGCCTTTCAACCTAATTTAATTTAGAACTACAAAAAATTGACCTAATCTGATAATCAGTTAATAATAGGAATAGTTTTCTAAGCTAAATACCTAAAACTGTCTTACTCTAGTTTCTCCATTGTGTGTATATACTGCCTTTCTCTGTTGTATACAATTAAAATAAGTATCACACACACACACACCTACACACACAGATACAAGCACACTCTTTCAGATGTACATTTTGGTATTTTGGTACAGTACATAAGTACAATAACAGAGTTTATTGAATTCTAATGAGTTTGAAAGTTCATTTATTTAAGTGTCTTCACAATTGAATTTTAAGATACACACCTTTTTAAAAAATTCCAGCAAAAACAAAAATATAAATCATTGTGCACATTTTTTCTTTCTAAGGTCCTTAGACCATTGTGCACAATTTGCAAATAAACAGCATGTGCAATAAAATAAACTATTTCCAAAAGTACAATGAATGTTCTTCTTGAAGGTGATTTCAATGGTCTTCTTTGGCTTCCTTTTGTTCCATTTTTTCCAAGATGTTTTCACCCTGATTCAGTACTGATGAAGTCCTAGATCTTAGGAGGCTAATCAGATA
>VUQR01012841.1:9130-19585 GCA_015108515.1 Hemichromis elongatus | reverse complement strand
TCTTCAGGAATATTTCCCCAGGCTTCTTGAAGGTGATTTCAATGGTCTTCTTTGGCTTCCTTTTGTTCCATTTTTTCCAAGATGTTTTCACCCTGATTCAGTACTGATGAAGTCCTAGATCTTAGGAGGCTAATCAGATAGGTGAAAGTGTTCCATGAGTGCTAGTATTTCTTTTTTCCGTTGTTTCTTTGCTTCTTTTTTCTGTATACGTGTGTTTTGCTGCATTGGCAATGTGTTTTGGATTGCAGTAATGCTGAAAAATTAGGCTGTTGTCAGTCAGAGACTTTCAACATGGTACTGCATAATTGATTAAAACAAGCCTCTACTTTTCTATGTTAATATTTCCATTAAGTTCCCAATGCTATTGCCTGAAATGTAGTCAGCCTCCACTGTGTTTTATTGTTGGCTGTGAACACTCACTTCTGTAGCTCTTTCCTGACTGCATAGGGATACCTAGAGAGGAGCTGGAAACAATGTGGAAGGAGAAAACAACGGTTGTTACCGTGATCCGAGAACTCAGTGCACTGACCACAAACTGGGCAAGTAGCTCCAACAAATCCCAGAAATTACGCAGGACCCTTGAGCTCCCAGGCCTGTGGTAGAGGACCTAAAATTTAAGGATAAAGACTGCCCACAGAGCAAGTGGGGAAGCGTGAGTCATCATTGCAAGACACAAGAATAGTGATCAATGTACTAAAGAAAATGTATGATGAACAGGTGATCAGGATCATTTTATTATCAGCAACATTACAATTTTCAAGAGATAACACAGCATAGAAGATAGAGGTTCACTTAGAAGCTATTAGCAACAACACCAATAAAGTCAAGCAGAGCACAGGGGGGATGTCAAGTTAATGGGCTAGTTTAAAGTTTCTAGTTATTCCAACCATATCCCAGTGCTGTTTCAAGGCTTACTGCTTATTAAAATGAGTTCTAGGTGTTGAGTTGGAGACTTTGCAAATAAGTGGGGCAGCAAAATTATGCCTACTCATGAACTCCTAAACAGAGAATACCCCGGAGGGACTATCCATAAGTGTGGACAAGCTTGTGCTTTAGATGTCGAACAGTCAAGAAATAGCAGAAGAAAACCTAAAACAAACAACAAACTTTATATATGCTAACAATCCCTGTGGTGATGACTTGTTATGTGGATTCTCAGACGTGGAAATGTGGCACACGCTGCAACAGCTCTGTGATTAATACTACTGACAAAGCAGTAACTAATGATCGATTGAGGATGCTTGGGTTCCAAAGACCATTTCCCCTTCACTTACGTTGCCTTTTTCAAAGCCATCTGATATTTTGATCACTGGCTGGGGCCATGTCAGTGGAATTAATCACTAATTTAAAGCTGAAACCTTCTAATTTGCACAAAACACTGCTCACAGAAGGAGATTTTTGAATGATTAGTTAATTTCAGATTCACCTGATGTCAGTGGAGCTCTTACCCTACCTTTGAAAGAACGTGCAATGAATAACGACAATGCAAGTTTTATGAAAGTGTATATTCTTGTATTAAACATGAATTAGGGCTTGCGCTTTGAAGTTTGACATCTTGTGTTAGGCAATGTTTATGTGTGTGTGTGTATGTGTGTGTGCGTGTGTGTGTGTTAGTGTGCGTGTGTGTGTGTGTGACAGAGAGAGGACGATTAGACTGCATCTAAGAAATATTAGCTTCAGCTACTGTAATATGCCTTTTGGCTGTTTTATTTACTTTAAGGTTTGGAGTATTTTTTGTTTTCTAAATGAAGAGCCCCTCCCAAGCAGTCATTCTTATGCATTTATCTCTGTCTACACGTATCTGCTAGGCTTCAAGTGTCAGTTGGTGAAATCTTCATTCATATCGAGAAAGAGTAACATAGCTTAAGATTTACAGCCTTATGCATTATGCAACAGGAGCTTTTAAAAAAGATGATTGGAGAATTCCCATCTGAAATGCAGCTGCAACATCAAAGCATGAGTGGGAGGAAAATTAAACGGTACAAAAAATAAATAATGGTAGACTTGATGTCTTTGCTAATTGGGATGTCTGGCACTTGGGTCAAAAGGGCTCCGCCAGGAAAAACCTAAGAGGAACAACTCTCATGTGTTAAGGTGGTAAGGTGTAACAACTTCTTGTGTTTAAGTGAGGGGAACATGACTTATCATTGCAACAAAGAGAAGGCAAATAAGTGCTCGGTGCTCAGTGAAATGAAGTGGGTTTCACGAAGACATCCGGGGGAAAAAGACAGCAAGAACGACAGTATACTGACAATCTTTTCCCGCTGCGCTAATGAAGGCTTCCCCCCCATGACTGCTGCCAAGTTGCTATACAAACACTAGAGGGCTCTCTATGTGGACAGCAGCACGGGCCTCCTCTGTTGTCACTCATGCACTTTTCTGCACCCATACACGCACATTCAGGCATGCAATGATGAGCGTGACCTTTTCACTAACAGTCTTAATAAAGACCTGTTTAACCTTTTCCCTTTTCCTTGTTTTCTAATACTCCGGGCTTTAAGCCCTTTTTATTTTATTTTTTATTTCTTATCTTTTACATAAAAACTTTAGTTTCGAAAAATGCAAATAAATGTAACCATTGTTTTCCGTGTACTTTGCTTACCATCGCTTTCCATGGTAGCGCCGCGGTTTGTGTCCATCTGTTTATTGCTTAACCATATCAAATGACATTGTAAATGAGCAGTTCGGCTTCGTTTCACCGGTCGTCTGGCCTATTTCATTTCATTATTAACTCGGATAAGCGAAGGCCAACGCATGCGTCACTTACCAAACGAAAAAAAAGAGAGAGTAGAGAAAAACACAAAGACACACACACACTGCGATAAGAACCATTTTACCTGCACACATCTAGATAATACCTACAGCTGCAGCCGACAATGTGAGACGATAACCTTTGAGCGTCCGTGCCTGGGCAGAGCGGCATGCATTCATTTGTGCGCCTGTTGACCCGACTCCTCATCAACCCAATGAGCGCAGTGGAGGGGAGGCTCTCTTCGCCACCGTGCATCTCTCCTCCATCTCTTCCTCACTTTTCCAGTCGGCCAGCAAGCCTGTAGGAGCTCTTAACTACAACACCAACAGTGTCACTCCGCACTGACAAACTGCGGGAAGGATTTCTAGCCGTTTGCCTCTCCGCGTTTTGCTCATTTACCCACCGCCTCGAATGAAACGCATTGGAGTTTTTGGCGTTTTAAGGGGAGAAATAATGCAGCAGTGGAGTAGGATGCAAGTCTCACTAGTAAGTACAGCCCGCCACCAAAATATATAAACCTAATAGGCATTATTGAGGTAAATTGGTATTTTGTGGAGAGGTTGAACAGGACTTCTTACAATCCCTTTCTCCAACGTGTGGCTTCAGCGCATTTTACCGGGCTCGTTTACAAGAGCGAGGTGACTCGGAGCGACAGAGCAAGTCTACAGAGAGCTCAGCAACTTAGGTTACCTTTTTGTAATTCACGCTTCCGTCACCAGTATAAGCCGGTCGTGTATGTCTGTGAATGTTTTTTATTTATTTATTTATTATTATTATTATTATTATTATTGTGCACATTTAATGCGATGACACGGAATGACTGTCTCCTCAAAGGGTAAAACTTCAGAGAGAGAGCGAATTTGGGTAATCGGGATACTGCCTCAGACTATTTTAAAGCCATTAAAGGCAAGTAGCTGGCTCAAACTTTGGGGGTTTATCCTTACATTTTGCTCGTTGACTAGCAATTAAAATCTCTCTATGTGGGAACTCCCTACCTTGGACAGCTCTTCTTCTTCTTCGCCGCTCTGTTCGCGGCTGAGCTGTCTGGACCGGCTGCTTTCTGGCGGGGAGCTGTTCTGTCTCCGTGGTGCTGAAATCGCTTGCTCAGTCACGCACCACAATGACTTAAAATGCCGAAGAAAGGATGCCAGTGATTTAATGTGACGGACTCGGAGAGAAGATTTTTAAGTTGGCTACAATTTTGTATTTTACCAGTTTCTCTTACTCGGTCATCTGTATGCAATTCCGTTTTCTTCTTCATCTTTTATCTTTTTTTTTTTCTTAACCTGGTCCTGGATCGTTTAGTCTCCGGATCGGTGTCACGGTAATTCGGATCTCTTCACACTTTGTAATAGTGCAGCTTCAGGTGGAATTCATCGTTACTGTCCTTGGGAATGCGACGCTGTAATCACACAGCATATGACCACAGCTACATTCGCTGTGTAGTAAAAGTTACCAAAACTAAGACTGACACTGCGCTGAAAGTAAGCCGTTCTGCGCTCCGATAGCATCTCTACCTCCATCAGTTTTAGTTGAGGACAACTCAAAGCCAACCCTTTGTGTCTGTGTCTGTTTTACCCTCTGATTTTGCATTCAGCTGAACACTTCCCGTCAGACTGAGCGAAGCATTTAAAGAGCCGAAACTGTTCTTGATTAAAGGGCAAAATTTACATTACTCACTTCTTCTATCATATGTTCCGGTAAAATCACTCTGTTGTATCTAATTTTGTGTGTTTGTGTTTCTGTGTTTACGGTAACAACTTTATGTTCATGCTTATCAGAAAACAGCAGTTCAAGTGTAATATTACATATTTGTTTCAGTGAGTAAACATGGCTTTAAATACCTCAGCAATTATCTCATCTGGATTATTTGGATATCAGTGAGCTGCAGTGTTGTTGACATGGCTCACCTGCTGCCAGCGTCTATCTAAACCCGATGCTCTTGCATGCATGCACGCACCAATATCTAAGGAATATGACTGTAGCCTTTAACAATGCTTAACCCGAAATGTATTGTCAAAACATTAATCACAAGGAACGTGTAATTTCTCAAAATCTTTCAGGATAATCCCCAGAACAACAGATTAAAGCAAAGCAATCTGATATTTCAGGATGAATAGCCTCAGAGTGGAGACATAGCCATTTGTTCTGTTGTAGCAGAATAATATGAAAACAAGATTGGAGCAAAGGGTCAGGCTGCTACAGATAGATCATTTGTAAAGATGAAGTGACATCCAGACTTCTTATCCTAAAATGAGAATTTATTTTCTTTTTAAAAAACATCTTTGTTGCATCTTTTTGCTATCATCATCTGATTTCTTCAGCGATTAATTTGACTCTGTTTTTTAGTTTGTTTTTTAGTTTTGTTTTTTATGCCTCTCTCTTTCTTCATCATCTTCTGACAGCTCCCCACAAAACCAAGAGGCAACTAACAAACTGTGATTGCTTCCTTGTAGGTCCCCCCTTCGGAATAATGCCAAATGGATGCTGTGCTGAGAGATTCACCCCCTCACCAAATGCTTTGGAGGTATGCCAAGGCGTGCAAGTGACCTTTACCACAACTTGAATGCAAGCGCTGCTGTTAAAGGAGGACACAAGTAACCTTTTCTTGTTATCTAAGAAGGAGCCGTTGATCTGAAGAGAGGAGGGGGGAAACAAGAGACACGTCGAGAAGAATCCCATAAAACAAACAAACAAACAAACAAAACACACAGCGACAGGATGCCAAAGCGGTCTGAGGAGATGCTCATGGATCTTTGGCTGTCCTTGCTGCTGGTGTGGATTACTTGTGTTCTGTCCGTGTCTATGACTCCTATCATAGGCCAGTCCAAAAGTACACAAACTGGTGGGTCCGCAGTGGTGGCGAGCGGTGTTGGCGAAGGACAAAGATTACTAAGCCGCGCCAAGAGAGGATGGGTTTGGAATCAAATGTTTGTGCTGGAGGAATTTTCTGGACCAGATCCAATTCTAGTTGGCAGGGTGAGTGCTGTGATTGTCAGCATTATATTAAGCTCGCTTATCGTGTGGAAACATTAATTCGGCCATTTGAATGCTCCCTCCATTTTTTTGTTCTTCCCATGGGCAGTGGGAGGGTTGTGGTTGTCAAGGGGAAACAGAGATATGGGGACGAGAGAGGAAGGCAGAGAGAGAGGGTCCGAAAATGCTTATGGAAATAATTAAGCTCCCATCAAATAATGGTGGCACATTTCTTGCTTTTACATTTGGATGTTCTTGCAATCCAAGTTAGTCAGAAACAGAGAAATGCACTATTGTCAGTTTTTACCACTTTTTTTTTTGTGCAAAAAGTAAAGGTACACGTTGAGGCTGCAGTCCCTGTTTTTTTCTTTTGTTTTAAAATGTTAGTATTGTATTTTTGTCATGTAAATGTATTCTTTAGACTTTTAAATAATAGGACTATTTTAGCACTGGTTAGATTTTCCATTGCGGCTGTGTAATGGACAGAATTGCAGGGTAATCCTGCAGTTAAAGGCCACCTGCTCCCTGGCCTGTGTGGAAGTGTCAGGCAGGTTTCAGGGGAGGGGAAGGCTGCTGGCCAGCCCAGCCAAAGCAGCTTGTTCACAGCTCATTGCTGGGATTCACCTGGGGAGAGTAAGGCTGGCAGCCACGCTCACATCCCTCCCTCAGAATATCACCCAGCCACTCTGGCATGGGCAGGAATTCAGGCCATCAAGCATAATATTTGATCTTGTTCAGTCGTAGTTTTTGCAAACAGTTTATCACAGCTAATATTTGCTAATTGGTTAGTATGTCTTTTTTGTTTGTGACATTTTGCCATGCAGTGTAGTTTATTTGTTTTTTTTTTTCCACCCCCTCTGACATAAATGATTGCGGGACTGAAGTGAAAAACTATTTTGTTTCTTTTTTTTTTGTTTAAAACACCCCCCCAAAAAAACAAACCAAGTGCGTTATTTTATTCTCACTTCTCGTCTTTTTTGTTCTTCGTTTATGCTGAGCGTAGTCATATGGCTGCATCAATTAAACATTTACCACCATGCGGGATTTGCACCTGTGTTTTCTAAATACCATGCTAACACAAAAATGCTGTTAAGTGATGCATTAATTTTTCAAGCGTATCAATTAGGCAGCCACTGCTGAATTTAACAATGGCTGCTCATCAGAATTCTGAAACAAACAAACAGTCACCGGAACCACATTTTCCTTTCTTGGGCCTGTATTTCATAGGCTAGATGTTCAGTAGCTCACAGCTGCAATTGAACATTTCACAGAGACTCAGACAGTTATATATCCACAGATATTTAGCCTCATAAAAAGTTTCTAAAAACAGAATAAAGTCAGCACCCTTTAATAAAGATAAATATGTGGATAAAACAGTTGTGACTTCAGTTCCAAGCTTACACACGCTTTTGCTTTGAATACTGTGCTGTGTGCCCCTGGCCAGAATGTGAAATGTTCTGCACATTGTCAGCAGAGAATTGGTGGCACAAAATCAAGTTATGTTCT
This sequence comes from Hemichromis elongatus, assembly GCA_015108515.1. Taxonomy (NCBI): domain Eukaryota; kingdom Metazoa; phylum Chordata; class Actinopteri; order Cichliformes; family Cichlidae; genus Hemichromis; species Hemichromis elongatus. The sequence goes on along the minus strand of VUQR01012841.1, from coordinate 12,351 downwards.
CTGTCATGAAGGATGTGTTCTCTCAAGGCCTCAGTTAATGCTTTGCAAAGTTGACTGTAGGATAGGTTAGTCATAGATATAAGCATCTTCCTGTTGAAGGACAGTGCAAGGATTGGGGTAGGGTTGGGGGGCAGCTCTGGGCAAAGAAGACGGCAGCTAGCCTTTTTTTTTTTTTACAAAGCGATGATGATGGGTAGCGTTCACTGCAAGGTTAAGTGCTCATGAGTATGCCTGGCAGAGCTAAGATAAGTCCTGTGTTAGACCAAGATGGCACTGCATCCCTTTAAGACTATAAATCTCTTTTCCTTTCAGTCCCTCTGTCTCCTTTTCTTCCCCTTTCCCAGTGTTTCTCATGCTTAATTAAAAAATGAATCAAATGGGTGGGAGGTGTGATTCAAATGGGTCACAAAGCTCTCTGTGTATTTTGCACAATTTTCTCTGCTGCGTGAGGCTGCCTGTGTCTGCAGTTGTGGGATGATTGTCAAGGACTGGACTGTCAAGACTGGACTCTTTCCATCCTGTACCTTTTTTTTTACTTTGTGTTTTTTTTGTTTGTTTGTTTTTGCTGGTGCACTCTGATGACTATGCAAATACTGGTAACAAGAGTAAGAGATTGTATTTGAGAGAAATTTCGCCATTGACTTTTATCTGTGTGTCAGCTACGATGCTCTCTCCCAGCAGAGACCATTAGCATAAATGCAGGAAAGGAGGGGGAGGACAGGGAGGTGTGGAAGAGTGAGAAGGACGGCCATAAGGCGTGACAGCCCCCTTCCCTTTTGGTGTTCTTCTTCAGCGCATCGTTTCTCGACATTGTGATTCACTGAGCGGCGTGCTCGTCAACCCCCGTCAGTCCTGCTTGTGTCGCGGAGGCAGACATGCAGTACCTGTTAAAGTGAAGTCGGGGAGACAGCTGTGAAAGCTTGTTGCCGTAGCTTAAAACGAACATAGCGTTGGAAGGGATTTTAGGATTACTCATCATCAGCTAGGACGGTTCGGAAATATCCCATCATTAAGAACAGAGAGTTAGTTCATATGGACACATGTTTGCTCATCGATGACAATGAGTGGGAGGTACCAATACCACTTGAGCGAGTAAAGACTCTTATGGAGACCACTGGAAACCAGGCAGAGGGTAATTTTAGGCAAAACAGCCCTCGATTTACCATTGCATTATCACAAAGGGTGAAAAATAGCTTTTTTTTTAATATAAAAAAGAGTTCTGTAGTCAAGTTTAGGACTTTTTTCTTCATTTCTGTACAATGCCTAGCAAAGCATTAGCCATGTTTACCAACCATTTTGCATCTTTAATCAGAGCGATTTCAATTATTCAAACATACAACAAAGAAACTCAATTACACCAGGCCATTAAAGGCAAAACATTGCCTTAGAACAGAAGACAAACACTGAACAAATTGCTGCGTTTGCACCAAAGAGATATCAGAATGTGTTTTCTTTGTAGTGCAAGGCAGATTGATGGCAGTTTATGAAGGAATATCTCACAGTCTCAGATTTAACTCTTAGCTTTACTTCCAGGCAATCATTTAGCATATGGTGTGTTAGTATTGCTAATGATGGATTCCAGGGTTGAGTTGTACTCAAAATGTGTTAAACTGAGTGATCCCTCATCCTATTGTCTAGCACTTTTATTCACCACAGGACTGAATGCATTTAGTTTTTTTTTTTTCTACAAAGAGAATAATGGACCATTAATATTCATCAATTCAGGAGAAACTATAAGATTGCAAAGAGTGACAGTGATGCAGAAAGAAAAATCTGGCTTTGATTACCGATTGAGCAAAGACAACAGATGAATCTCTACAAAAAAAAAAGAAAAAAAGAAAATGCTTTGTCTTTCTTCGCATACGTTCTTGGGGACGAAAATGCAAGCTTTATTCTTCCAAACAAGCTGTTTGACAGAACTCCCAACAAGAAGAGCCAGAACACTATCAGATCGGTGGTGTAATAAAAGTCTGCTGGCTGTTTTGCTGGAAGCAAAGGTGATATTCTGTAGCTCTGTTCCCCCCTAAAATTGAAGACCTTTTTTCTTGTACCGACTTGTGTGAAATGGTTCAATCTTCCATTCTTGTTCTCCCCTTCAGATGTACATTCAGGTGAAACTGATAAAAGATCACAGCTTGAATCTATCCATGTGTTCCTTGGAAAAATACGTGTCCCTAGTATGTGTTTATTTATTTATTGAATTTTGTATTTGAAAAGGTAAAATTCCCATCGCTTCACATGATATCAGAAGAGAATGTTATTTTTTCAGTCTGTTTACCATCTCAGTCTGGGCCTGAATAGACTGCGATTAGCTAGCACAGTTTTTCGAATTCGGTTCAGATCTTTTTGTTACTTTGTGTACTTTGGACTGCTAGTACAAGATGTGGGGCATCACTCTATAAATACTGATGCAAGCTACTTTTGCACAGCTGGATTGCCTCTCTCAGTCTCTGTCCCCCACTTCTACCTCCACCTCTTTCTCCTTCTTTCTCTCTGTGAAGGGGTGATTATGGAGAGAGTGGCTCTTGAGCCCAAGTAAGCTTGCCTCCGGGGCTGATGGGGTGTGGTACAATGACATTGTTAAAATTTCTCAGAGTGTTTGGCTTTGGCGATGTGAAGCAGTGAGGCAAAGCTAAGGCAAGATTGAGTCCTGAATACAGCTGCCAGAGAAGCGTCAGACTCCCTGGTCCTGCTAAAGGCGCCACTGTTGCCGCTCGAGCAGATCAAAGGTTGAGCTTGCTCCTTGACTCGGTAATGCCGATTTGGCCTGACGTTAATGAGTATCGCCCACCTTTATCTGAATTTACTCTGGCTCCAACAGTTGAACGGATATCTGGCTATGTCTTTGATTGATGGATGAGGAGTGGGAGTTAATGAGAATATTAGCCGATTTATTGCCAGTGATTGATAGCCATTATGACACATAAATTATAAGCATTGGCTCAGATATAATTAATTCTGAAATATAGCCCAAATTAGACACAGGTTCCAGTGCCATAGTGAGCGGGTTGAATAAAAAAAGCTGTCATTAAATCCAGAAAAGGAAAGCCCATCAATGTTTGCTGGACTTCATTCCATTCCATTTGGTTTCTCACACCCACAACAGCTCCTGGAATACAGCTCTGTAATCTCTCTTCAGGCAGCAGCACACAGATCCATATTGAGCTACAGCTCCTCTGTCTTTCAGCTCTTAGATCTCCATTCCCTCTTCATTTGCAGTT
>VUQR01012836.1:12844-23718 GCA_015108515.1 Hemichromis elongatus | reverse complement strand
CACATCTATTTTTAGCCTTATGTCTCATCATAAATATGCTTTTAAAACAGAAAATCTTTCACAAGCCATTAGCTGATTCTTCAACCTTAATTTACACTGCATTTTACACAGAGTACAACACATTTGAAAACCTTTGACAAGTTTGACATGTTGATGCCAATTTAGAATTAAAATGGCGTGCGTGTATAACATAATAAAATAATTATATGAATTAAAATGTCCAAGGTGTAACCTCCCACAGTGCACGCTAATTATCTACGATTAACTTGTCTACTACCTGTAATCATGAAGGTTTTTTTTAATGTATTTATTAAATGAAAAAAAAAAAAGTTAAAATTGTGCATTTTTGTTCTCTATTTGGCAGCAATAGTGGTGCTGTTTGTTGCACTGAGGCGCCAGAAGAAAGAGCCACTGATAGTCTTCGAGGAGGAAGACATCCGGGAGAATATTATCACGTATGACGACGAGGGAGGCGGTGAGGAGGACACAGAGGCTTTCGACATTGCTACACTGCAGGTAAGGGTGTATAACCATCTTGGTATTGAAGATAAAAGTCTATGGGGATAAGAGGAAATTGAGGGTCTGCTGCTTCAGCCTCAGGCAGGTCAAAAGCAATCTGTAACTGTCAGTTTCTGCTTATGCATATAAACATTACACTAAAACCTACAAGTACTTACATTTGGTTAATATTCCACCTTATCTGCCAGCAGATAAATACAATTCTTAAGCTTGTCTGCAATATACATCTTTAAGTTTTTAATTGACGGTAGTGTCCTTTCTCTCTTTCTCCAACTTTTCAGAACCCAGATGGTGCCAACGGTTTCCTGCCAAGAAAGGATATCAAACCAGAACTTCAGTATCCCAACAGGCCCGGCATTGGCCGTCCTGCAGCCAACAGCGTTGATGTGGATGACTTCATCAAGACTCGAATTGCAGAAGCCGACAGCGACCCGACTGCACCTCCTTACGACTCCATTCAGATCTACGGCTACGAAGGCAGAGGATCATTGGCTGGGTCATTGAGTTCCCTCGAGTCTGTCACAACAGAGTCTGACTTGGATTATGACTATCTGCAGAGTTGGGGGCCGAGGTTTAAGAAGCTGGCAGATTTGTACGGGACCAAAGACTGCTGCATTAATGATGCTGATGATGGTGAAGACTCTTAACAGTGGTCTCACTGAGTGGACGCCTCCCCGATTTCTGATTTCTTGATTCCATGAGGATTTGTTAACTGAGGGTTAACAAACTGTTACCAACTACCAACTGATCAGTTCATGCCAATTAGTCAACAAAACGTTAACAGCTCCCCCTTCCATGGCAACGCTCCAGTCCTCCAAGATGATTTGTTAATGGACGCATTATGAACACCTGGACATGAAACACTCCCAGTTTTCCCAAATCTTCCTCGTCCTTTCTGTGTCTCTTCCCCTCCTTATATTTCTACAGACTTGAACATTGCAGGGCTGGGAGATTTGCTATGTCAGCAATTTGTCTGTTTGGGAGTAATTTGATGGAAAAAAAAAACGTTGCTGTATGGTCAAAATGACTTGCTTTTAGCAAAATGTTTAGTTTATTAGAGGTTCTATATACTTTTGTGGACTGGATTCACATTCTTCTTTTATGGTTATTGAGGGAAATTTTATTCCCTTAAAAGGTTTCAGCGTGGAGTACATCCCCTTTGTTGATCACTCAAAGACAAAGAGGGAGGGAGAGAAATAAATTAATTAAAGAAAGAGCTTGTTTGGATTCCAGCAACTGCCTGATGTTGATAAATAGAAATAAAACGTACAGATCTGTTAGTAGAGTCAAAAATCAAACGGAACGATTTTGCCGACGTGTTGTGTGTGTGTGCCGAATTCAGCAGGTACTGTCATTTTGATGGCGTGACCGACTCTGGGTTGTTGATACTGGGAAGATGCTTGCAGCATCTTCCCAGTATGGTGGCCTTATAATAAATAAACAACAACTCCAGGGGTAAAAACACAACAAGAGTAAGGAGTAAGAGAATGCTATCTTCAGTAGCTATACAAAGACAAAGGAAAACACAAGGACTGAAAATGCTACACAGATACAATTTTTCTACTCTCAAAAAGAGACACATTCAACAAGGATTCAATTTTCAAACTGTGGATGATTCTTTGTTTTCATTCTTCACTGCAGAGAAGACCTGAAAAGAAAAAGCTGCCCTTCTCCATGCCCTCGCCCTGTGTCCCCATTCCTCACAACAACAATCACTTCCCATACCGAGTCTACCAACGAATGATCACTTCCTCATTTGGAGTCCACTGATGATGATCAGTCACAATGAGTACAAACCTGTGAGCTCTAAAAATCGCCTTAAACTTAACGGACACTCTTGCAACGCAGTGCATTCTCTTTTTTTCTCCTTTTGTTTCTTTTTGTAACTTGAGACGTATATTCAGAAAGCAAACTATTCTCCATGTTAGGTGTGTACAGAGCAACGTGCTGACGTGATATATCACTTTGACGATCCAACCCGCGCCCCGCACAGTCTTTAGATGGGATGCCCTGTGTCTGCCAGCACGGTAAATGTAGACTGGTAAAAATGTGCATTGTGTATTTTTCCAGTAGTGTGCACGGCATGTTGGCGGCAACATCTGTTGTATCAACATGTGTTGCTATTTAGAGATAACAACACTGGAAAAATAACACAAGTATGTTTTCAGAAGCACATTTGCTGAGGCTGAAAGCAGAACATCCTTTTTAAATGTGTAGGTTCTTGTTCAATCGCTTTTTTTAATGTTATTATATTATTATGATTATTATTGTTGTTTTCTATTATTATTGTTATCATTATTATAACTGTTCTTTTACCGGCTGCAGCTACATGGGAAGTAATTCATGTTTAACTCTTTGCAGCTCAGATTTAATATCTGTACAGTTGCCTAAACATGGAGAGACTACACAGTATTCTAGTTTCATTTTTAGGCCGCCGTAAGAAATTTACTGCTTAAAGTTAAACAGACTTGGTTTATGCCTGTGTCAATACAACCTCTCATTTCTTCCGTTTTTTGTTTCTCTTTTTTTATTGTTTGGCATTTCTTTGTTCTTTCTCCCTGTTCAAGAGGAAAACTAGCAATCTGTGTTTGTTGCAGTGAGAGAACGCCTCGTTTTTATTCTCTGTCAAGTTTTATGGTACCAATTTGTACAATTTTAAAAGTTCTTATTTTAGTATACATGCAGAATATTCCAGTATTACAACAAAAACGTGTTAAGAAGATTTAAAACAAAAAAATGTTACAGCATCACACTTATATTTTCTGAACATTGTACTGTTGCTTTACTATGTGCTTCAATCTCCGAAGCGAAAAAAAAGAAAAAAAAAACCTTTGAAATAAATGCTCTTTTTATAAAATGATACTGGACTGTGTTCAGGGGTCAACTTTGTGTTCACTTTGGAAACTGTGGTCCTTTCTTTTTCTTTTTTTTTTTTACATGCGGACATGTATTATCCAGGGTGGCAGTAAGGTAGTCTTCTAAATATGTATATATGAACACAAAATCACATTTCATGTGTGGACCCAGATTGAGTCAGAAGCGCAATACTCATTATTTTTATTCTTAAAAGAAAAAAAAATGAAGTGATAATTTTCAGCTACTCATTATATTAAAAACATATATTCAGACCAACTTCAGTTCTAGTTCAGTAAAATCCTAATGGAGACATTTGAGTGACACACCTGAACCTGGCTCAACTTTTGCTACTGACCTACAAACAGACTTCCTAAAGCACAGATCTGAAAAACACACTACCACATAAGTTCTTGTATTATTTTAACTTAATGACTTGAGAGTAATAACATGTTAACAACTCTCTAACAATGCACTATTGTTAGAGAGCACAATGCTGCCTGGAGCCCAACACTTGGACCTCATTTATGATATCAGGAACTGATTAGTATCACTCATTGGTTACAGAACCCCATCCTAAAGCTTCAAGCAGTTCTGGCCTTTAGTGGTGGATCGGTATTGGATCGATACTAGCCTGGTGAGATCGATTCTTTACTTTATGTTCTCCTCTTGTTTGCATGCTGTGCTTTTGGCAAAGACGAAACAGCCAGGTCACCGGACTCGCTGCTCCTGTGTCGGCACACTGTGTTCCCCCTCCCCCCTCTTGTGTTTAGATGTTACATGACATGACTTAGATGCTTTGGGGGTTGTTAAGTCATTTACATATTATTTATATTTTCACCAGTTGTTGTTTTTGTTGTTGAGAATTTTAATTCTAATTTTTGTATCAACAGTACTTGTTTGCTTTAATTTGTTTACTGGTTTGCATGCACTATATTTAAAATTTGGTTTTGTTTTTAATAGATAATATTCATTTCCTATGAGCATTTTCAATTTAATTATAAACTTTTTCCTAAATATGTCCTGGGTTTTCAGCTACTTAATAATAAAAAAGGAAACATCACAAAAAACAAGGTCATGAAAATTAATTGCAATTTAGCAATTTAATAACGCATCCACCCTATTAATTGAAAATTATTGGTATCATCGATACTGGCCCATATTCACTTGGATCGACATCAAAATATGCAATTTTGCACACCACTACTGGCCTTTGCCAGATTAGGGCCAGCTTTACTAAATAGAGCAAATTAACATGAAGTCCCAAATGCACCAATGGGAGTGTAAAGATCTGTTGTGGGCTGTACTAACAATGCACTAAGTTAAAAACACAGGCAGCTCATTTCAAAAACAACCAGTGCAGACAACCAAGACCAGGGCAGACAACCAAGAGCACCCCTGATTAGCAGGGCCAAGAACAATCTGACCAAGGAACGAGCAATCTGCTAATCAAAACTACATAGTACAAGTACAGATATTGCATGCATGACAACACTAATCAACAAGACACCGCTGAAGGGAACTGGTATGTTTTGATAAAAGGCGGTCTTAATTTGGACAATGAGGGATACCATCTGGGGCCTTGGAAGATGATGTGCTATTCTCTGGATAACTCTGATTGATCATTATTTATACCAAAGTAAGGTAAACATTTAAGGTTTTATCATGGACAGTTTAATGTAATGAAGTTACTGTTACCATCCCACACGCACACTGTGCACATTCTTCTTTTTTATTTTTTATTTGTTTTACTCAGCACAGATACTTATTTAAGTCAATGAGAAGAATTTGACTCACAGCCATTGTAATAGGGAACTAGTCTCCTTCGCCCAGCAACACTCAACATAAACTTTTGTTCTCTTATGACACTGAGGACTAGAAATATGTGAGGTACAGCTCTAAACGTTTCGGCTGAGGACTCAGTAAAGAGCTACAGGACAAAGACAAACTTAAGGCACCACACTAAGAGCTCTGAGGTATCCACCCACTGCAATTATGTGCTCATTCTGATAACTTCTTGCTCCAAGCACAAAATAATATGCTTTTAGCACACACTTTGCAATAAAGTGCTACCACAAACCTTAAAAAAAAACCAACTAATTTGTATGTTTCATTTGAAAACTTGTCTTCACAATAAATACGTGTGCATTCTTGTCAGCAAAGATGACTGTGAAAGAACCTTTCAGTTTAAGACGGCAAATCTGGCCCGTGGTCTTTTACATGCGATCTACATGCGATACGTGCAGGATAGATTGGATCATGGAACAGAGTTCATATAATAGTGAATAGTCAGCGATAAGAGATGCTTGCCCTCACGTATGAACCAGTCTTATCTTCCTTTTTTTACTCTAATAGGAAACATAAATTACAAGATGAACTTTATTTTAAATCAAACGCAACCTTTGGAAAGACAGTACAGTACTCATTCACAATCAAAAAATAAATGGCAAGCACATGTGCGTACACATACACACAAAATATAGAGACAAACATACAGAGAGAATTCATTCACCAGCTCCAAAGGGAGCACCACTGGGAAAGGTCAGGCAGCACTTTGGATGAGCAACAATGGAGAGGGCATACTGTGAAAACAGGGAGAAGCACAAGGATGACACAAAGGAACATGAGAATTTAAAGCAGGGGAATAGATCAGGGAATGAGAGGGGTGGAACAGAAAGGTCTGGTGCAGAAATATTATACCTTAGTTGTTGCAGATGCAGTTTTGTTATTGATAGCTGTTTAGACTAGACAAAGAAAAAGCATTTACATTTAGAAAACCAATAAGACATGTTCTCATATTTGCAGAAAAATGCTAAAAATATTGATTTGTTCAAACTGATGGATACTGAGCTGAGGCCACATAGGGAGGCACATGTATGAAGGTACCTGCTTCAATTCTTTTTCCAGAAGAGACAAACTCAAATATAAGGACCATCAAGTTTGGCTGGTTAAAGCAAGAAAGAACAGCAAATGAGCTAAAGGTGCCCTTTGTAGAGCAATCAGATAATCAGACATGTTAGAAGGTTAAACAACCATAACAAGAACAGCAGATCATTGCCCTACCTAGCTTCACACACAAATACATTTAAATGACCATGGATGCTTTATTTTCTGTTTTTACCTATTTATATGGGTAGTATGTGTGCAGAAATTCCAGTATTTAAAACTCTTTAAAAAACAGACATAAATCTTAACATTTTCATATTGTAATTAATTAAGTGCTCTAAAACATTTTATAGTGTTTTGAGGGTTTTTTTTACAAGTCATGTACAAGAAAAAGTACAAGAAAGTCCGCTATTGATGATGATACCATCAAGAAAGTATAAGATTCAGAAAACTTCAGATCAATGTAGATTTATTAAAGAAGAAGAAAAAGAAAAAAACAATGATGATGATGATTAGGAGCACCGAGCTTGACTTTGAGGTCAAGGTTACTAAGATTCAGATTCATCTGAGATTTTCAGTCGATGAACAAAATAATAGGAAATTTTTAAATCAATTTTAAAATCGTGCGTCGCCTAATTCTTGAGTTGTTGCTTTGACATACCTGGATGTCCAGCACACACTGGCCTTGTGTTTCTGTAAACTGTTTAACCACCTGAGCACATTATCAGATATGAGTCTCTTTCTGTGGAAATGTTGGCCAACCCCACTTTTATAAGATAGAATTGAAAAATAAAAAATAAAATTTTTTTTATTGTGCTTAGTCTCTATTGTTGTTCTGCGTTGGTCTGAGTTTCACCGTGTTTGTGTGCATGTCCCTTTGCTCTGCTCAGTGCGCACACAGAGTGGAGCAGGGGGAAGCATAATAGATATGAATCCAAGATATTGTTGGATCAAGCTGACAAAATGTCGCATCCATTCAACATATTTTACTTGCAGCGTGTTTTTTCCTTTGGCGATTATCTATGCAGCCTAGTTAGGCTGTAAATGAAACATAAAAGATAGGAAAAGGAAAAGATATGACAAATTTTGTTACTCCAACCTCTTTACATGCACAGGACTAAATGTGTCATGTATCAGATTTGTACATTATGTTACTTTTCACAGAAAAGAATTCGTGCTAAAGATGTCATAATGTATATAAAAGAGGCAAATTCATCAAAATACATTAGCATAAACTGCAAAATGGTGTTGTACACAAAACAAAACTGAATGTAACCAAGTTGGTAAATCATTTGACTCACAATCTATATTAACCTGTGAATTGTGATAAAGTGTGAAGTACAAAAAGAAATCAATGTTTTCTTATCATGACTTGGCTGTATTTCACAAACAAATGAGTATTAAAATGAGCGAGAAAGACAAATGTGACCTCCAGCACAGTTTGGGTGGAGGTACTTATTGTGTGTAAGGTTAATTAAATTTTGATCAATAGTATAGTACAAGTCGCAATTCTTGTAAATAGCAGACCAATAGACATCAGCTGCCTCTCAATGGCATTAGCTCATTGGTCCAATGCCTGGATGAGCTAAAAATTACAGTTATTTAGGATTTCAGTCTGTGTGCATTATTGACTCGACTGACACTGTCACTTTTACATACTAGCATTAGAGTTATTGTAAATACACAGTTACTGTGACACCCCTAGAAATAAAAACAAATTACAAAGGATGTATAACTTGTATAAAAATATTTCTAATTTTGATTTCAAGTGGTAATGCTTGTTGTTTAGTTTGTCTCCACACAGCAGGCTCTGTGCTGTAATACCCTGGTCATTTGAACACTGTGGGAAGAAACAACAAAAAGGATGATTCAGCAGCTTCACTGACAGAAGAGTGGAAAAATAACTACAAATCACTGAATGTGGTAGTCCTGGCTCACAGGCTTTCAAATAATCTTTTCCCTTTCATCCTATTTACCATTAAAGCTCTTAGTTGAGCTTTTGACCTACATGTGTAATTTTAAAAATATCTGATGGAAACATGTTTGAGCAGAGTTTCAATCTGCAGCTTAACCAAACATAAAGTTGCAACCTTGCACAAGATTAAAACAGTGTGGCTAAACGCTGGAGCAAAGGTGAGAAGATATGCGTTATCACAATAATTAACAGCTTTTAATTTTAGGCGTTGCACACTTTTACCCTTCTCCCCTCTGTTTACAACCCTTTATCTTCCTTTTATGAACTTCTGGCATCTGACACAGCCCCTGCTTTATCTCAGTTTCTTTATTACGTTGGCTCAGGCCACTCACCTTCTCCTCACAGTAAGGTTTTTATCCTCTTCTTTATTCTCTTTCATCCCCCTTCTCCTTCTATCCATGTCTCTCTGCCTCTCGCTTCTTACTCCACAGTTAAGATAATTACAGTTCATTCTGTGTCAGTGTGTAGGGGGATCCCAGCCTGGCTGAAGCCTGATTAGTTTTTAATCATGAAGTGGCACTTGAGTAAACAGGGAAATATTCTTCCCGTCACTCCAGAGAGGAGAGATGTCTGTGAGTGAAATAGTTTGTGTACAAGCTGGATGGATGTCCTTGGGTACACTACAAACAGACAGACAGTAAGTTAATTAACCAGTCACGCAGCCAGTCAGTAATGTAGTTATTCATTCAGTTTGCCAGGGCGTCTGTAAGTTGGTTAGGTGCATGGGGAATGTTTTCTATCAGCTGGATGTCCTTGAATGCACTGAAAACAGGCACACAGTAAGCAACCATTCACATGTAAAATTAACCCATTAGCCAGTCAGTAAGGTAATAAGTGAAACGCTAATTTAGTTAGTTATTTAGGGAGGCCACCAGTTCCCTGATAATTGTCAGCTTCTACATTTTCAGTTGAACTGTTTGAACAGTCGTTCAGCATAAACTTTCATTGATCCTAAAAAAACTGGTCCGAAAACCAAACCTTACATCCCTCATTTAAAAGGAAAAAACAAAACGTTACCATGGTGAAAGGTATTTTCCAGGAACTATGTTGGCAATTTCCCCCTGGTACTGCAGGGTTACCTATGCCCAACTGGTCCTGAGTGAGGTCTGCTTATGGGCCAACAACAGCTCAGACTTCCTAGCCTTTTTGTCGTGTTGTTCTATCATTGAAATACGCTATTCAAAGATTGTCCACAAAAGATCACTATTTTACTATTTTCGAGCATGAAATTGTGCATTTGGTACCAGGGCACCATAGACTATAACTTAATTTTGTAATTCCATCACTAGACATATGACTCTAGTATTGGACCCTCAAGTGCTGAGCTGTCAACAGATCAACTCCTAATGATGAGTTGTATCAAGATGCAGATGTATGCAGATCACAAAGTGCTTTACAACAAAATAACAGTGCATAAAAAAAAGTCCTGATGCACTTTGCACAGCATAACAGACTATGGTCATGTAAAACATAGCAGACTGTATGCAAGATCCACTAAGTGATTAAAAAAAAACATGTCTCAATCTTGTATTCTTTTGCAAGTATAGCACTGTGCAAAGCTGAAATTTATGCTGTGAAAATGGCCTTTAGTGCTCCAGCTACAGAAGGGATTTTATGCAAACCCGAAAGGAATTGATGATAAATAATCATGCAAACATTATTTCCAGGGGCCCACTGTCACATTAACTGTCATAATCAACACCAACTACACAAGCAGTGTTGTAACATCATGACATAAATTCATACATTAGGCATCACTGTATACAATCAAAGCCTGTGCTACAGGTAGTAATGGCACTAAATAAATTAAGCTAACTGAAATGTTGTGTATTCAAATCAAATCTTGTCTAATGTTTAAGAGGCATCTAGGCATCTCTCTTCGTTTACTTTGATAGTCTGGTGCTAGAAGACAGAGCCATTTATACACAGTTAGTTTGTTATAACAAAGCAAATATGTTTACTATTCGTACATCAGCCATATGTGAACACTTTTCATTCTACCTATAGACTCAGCATATGTAATAAAGTCTGGTAAAGTCTGGCTTGATTTACAGACAACTCTCACAAACACATTTCCAGATTGCTACACATATTTGTGAGTCTGCTACTGCAGTAGTGCAGCAAACTCATGTGTAGGAAGACAGACAAATAATGACTGACTTTTAGCAAAACTTTAAGACTTTTCAGCCATAACTATCTATGCACACATACAGATTTATTTACACATTTATAAATCTGATTATACACACATTCTGAACACACGTTTGCAGATTCCTGTACGCGTTCACAAAGCTCTTCACGGATTTAAAGATTTATTCACAAATTTACAAATCTGACTACACACACACAGATCACAGTACACACATGGATTAGAATACACAGAGAGAGATTGGAATACACATTCAGATTGCAAACAACATACACACTTCTTCTACAATAACAATCCCATAATCTCCTCAATCCCAGTTACACAGATTCTAGGCTATTTGGTCCCTTGGAGTCATGATAAGACGGTTGCATTGTTAGCATTAGGTTTATTTCTGGGTGTAGGTCTCAGTCAGAATTACAGATTCTGCTCATGATTTTTATGGATTGAATTTCAGGGAACAGAGGTGGGGGGGGGGGGGGTCATATTAGCAGG
>VUQR01012830.1:0-10313 GCA_015108515.1 Hemichromis elongatus | reverse complement strand
ATCTGGGATCAGGTCGAATATTTGATCTGATTAATTGGTCATGGAATAATGAGAGAAAGGTCCTTATCTGGCCATCTAACTGAGTCAGTTAATCGTAAATACTTTTGAGTCTCTGAAGATGGACGATGAATGTCTGAAACTGTCAAATTTATATATAAGTTGTTTTTTTCCCTTTTTGGCTTCCGTTGCGGGAATGCAATAAATGCTTTGGCAGTGAACTAAATTTAGTCTTAGTCAACAAGAGCTGGCATGAGCAATAACAAAACTATTAACAATTTGTGTTAATTTAAGAAACCTTCTCTCACTGGTAGAATCATTCAGACATTCTATTATTTAGATTTGTGCACCACTATTCAATTCAATTCAATTCAATTCAATTTTATTTATATAGCGCCAGATTACAACAACAGTTGCCTCAAGGCGCTTTATATACTACATATACGCTTTATATACCACTACATGCTGATGTTTCAATTAAATCTAATCATTATTTTTAAGCACCAAATCACAACAACAGTGGCCATTTGTAAGATAAAGACCCTACAATAGCCTATAATAAACCGCTATAATAATAAAGAGACAACCCTAACAGTCAGATGAACCTTTTGAGCAAGAAAATAGCGACAGTGGGACAGAAACAAACTCTGCTTTAACAGGAAGAAGCCTTCAGCATAACCAGGCTCAGGGAGGGACAGCTATCGGCCCCGACCAGCTGGAGCTGACAGCGGGGAGACAGGATGAAAGGAAGCCAGTCCCTGCAGCCTAGGCCTATTCCAGTGTAACTAGGGGAGGATTCAGAGTCATAACGACATGCTTTGGCAAAAAAGGAAACTTTAAATCTTAATCGTGAGAGTAGAGTGGGTGTCTGTCTCCTGGTTTGATGGTGGTTTCACAGACCAGGGGCCTGAAAGCTGAAGGCTCTGCCTCCCATTCTACTTTTAAAGATCCTTGGAACAACAAGTAAGCCTGCAGTCTCAGACGATATGGTACTATAAAGATAAGATCAAGATAAGATGGGGCCTGAGTATTCAAGACCTTGTACATGAGGAGCAGGAGTTTAAATTTAATTCTGGATTTAACAATAAGCCAAAGAAGAGAAGTCAATATAGGAGAAATCTGCTTTCTTTGTCTAGTTCCTGTCAGTACTCTCGTTGCAGCATTTTGGATTAACTAAAGGCTTTTAAGGTGTTTTTAAAAGCCTTTAAAATGTAAGGCTAAACAACCATAATTCATATTTGTTTTTGGCTGATAGCTAATTATGCTTAATTGCCTGTATTGGTATGTTTTACCAATATAATGAATAAGAAAATATAACAATGATGGATGTTCATGTAAGAATAAGATCATGATAGATCAATGTTCATATGCAATGAAACTTTTTATGGTAAGAATAACATTGAAAAGTAGAAACTGTAAGTTTAAAGTTTGCTTTAAATTGTGTATTATGAAAAGTCAGAGAGACAGAGAGAGGAGGGTAAAGTATGGCTGAACAGTGGGTGATTGGATGGCACCTTAGGTGAGACCAGACGTTATCTTAGACGATGTGACGTAAGAAAGGGGGGAAGACAGGATGAACGGGTACAAAAGCTTTGTGCAGGTTTTTCCCTCTGACCTGTTCAGAAGTTCAGAAGATTGGACCCCAGAGGGATCAACCGCTGCCCAAACTCAGAACTTGCAAATTGGTTTTGTATTTTTTGTCTTTTCTCTGCTCATTTTTGCCATCTTAGGGTTTGGAATCAAAAGGATTTGGACTTCCACTCAGGGCATCGTCAGGCCTGGGTGGCTCATTCGCTCTAACCTCCTTCTCCACAAGGATCAGAACAAGGTCAGTGTTAGCTCAGAATGCAATAATTAGACTCGCATAACTGAGGTGATTTGATTTTGTTTTGCTCCTAATATATTGTTTTACTAAAAGGTTTCAATTGTGGGCATAGCCGTTATAAAGGGAATGGTAAAAACCTCTACATTAGCATGAATACCTCTTACAGGTTAATCCAGCCCTTTAAAAGTTAAAGACCCTTGGTGCTGAGTCTACCAGGCCACTAAGTGCACCAATCTAGAGATGAGCTGCTGTTAACAAACGGAGCTGATGACTGCTGGGCCTGCAGGGTTACTCAGGGCCCCGGCTTTTGTCAGAGGAGGAAGGGTGGACATGCAGAGGGCTTCTGAGGCAGTTAGTACTGATCTAATCCCCACACCCATCAGCTAGCTCCAGCTAAGCTCTGCAGTGCTCACTGGGTAAGGCTCATAGGATCAGAGACTGGGGTTGAGGGTTTTCTCCTCTGCAAACAAAACAAACTACTTTACAATGACTCTTTGAAGAAATCTTGAGATAAAAGAATGGTTGGAGATTGTAACAGTTTAACTACATCCATCTTAAAGGCCTGTGGTTCGTAGGCGACTGATTGAGATAGATTCGGCGTATTTTAAAATTGAAGCATTAATGCTAGAACTTCTTTGAGCAGTCTTGAAGAAATGGGATTTAATGGACACAATGACGATTTGGAGGAGGGGATTACTGAGGTTAATGCAGTAGCATCAATCGCAGAGAAAGACTAAATAAACATCGTAAACAGTAGCTGTACATATTACATATCTGTGAGATGGTGAGTCAGTCCAGAGCCATACGCAGTGAGGATGCAACACTATTAACGAGATGATCTTCCTTTATGGAAGTAAAGTTGAGCTAGCTACTCTGTACTGTTATGGCACATGGTATTGCAGAGTGTAGCAATGGAGGAAATATGTCACAGAACCTTCCAAAAGATACTGTAATGGAATGTATTCCCCAGGCTTTATAATCCATTATTGTAAAGTAAAATCTTATGAAGTAATAAACAGACAAAATACTCTTAAGTGTGCACTTTTTTATGCCACATGTCAAAGCAAGATCCAGAGTGTGATTAAAGTGGTGACTAATTTCTTTTCCAGCCCAGCCTCACAGGGGTTCAGCTGGTGGTGTCCCAGCACGCTGTCAAACGTTATAACCATGTCACAATATCACAGTACGTGTCTGAATCTGGTCGAAGCTGGAACCAGCTAAAATGCAGAAAAGGGTGCAACTAACTGTCTGACTTCATAAAAGTTTTCCTCCTTTTTTATTTGAACTCCTCCCAACTATTATTTCAGATCTGGGCCTGGCCACAGATTTCTTGTAAGGGGGGAAGTTTTTATCCATAGTTTTAGTCGATGGTGATGGCATAGATGGCTTCATCCTCCTTCAACAAGCACACGTGACACCAGCAGTGACACTAAACTGCACCAACACTCACTTCCACAGCCACGACATTTTTTGGCGTCAGCTGGAGCCGTTGCCATGGTTATTGGGATGCCCAATTACAGTACTCTTAGAAAATAACAAGAAACCAAACACGGAAGTAATAGGGCGGTCTCTCTGCAGGTAAACAAAGCTTGTTATATTTATTTTCTGAACATTAAAACTTGAGGAATTTTACCGACGACTTGTAATTACATGACGTAATTAAGCCCGTCAACAAGAGGTTAACGCGCCCCGATAAATACACCAGCTCATGTGAACTGATACACTTAGTTACAAGTTTTACTCGCCAAAGAGAGGAGTTCATGTCTCTGACTGGAGTTTGGATCACTCTGTCAGTCCCTAATACGCAGCAGAGTGCCAGTGGTGCCAAACAAATGGAGAGTTATCAAATATAAGTATGACACCACTCACCATTTCTTTGTACATTCTATAATCAGCTCTTCAAATGAAGCCGCAAACTGGAACTTAGACGCTTTCTTTCCTGCGCGCTGCAGCCGTTTCCAAACCGAAGTCATGATCGGGCAGACGGAGGGAAGGCGCGTCCCCGCTTCCGTGTTCCTTCACCGAGGAGTGGATGGGAGACTCCACCTGCCTCGATGACAGATCCACACCAGTGTTCACTGCGTACAAAACAAATACTCTGATCACATATCATAAAGTTAACACGGACAAACCGGAAGCCTCGTGATTTGGACTTTCAAAATAAAATCAGATGCCTCTTCTCACCCCCACATCCAAAAAAGGAGAAGTTTACACTCTAAATCTCATCGTGAGCATTTAAAACAAAATGTTTAACAAAAATAATGATACATATCCATTAGGACAGCTATGTTTTCGTAGAAATAAATAAATAAATGTGAGGAAGTCAAAGGAGACCCATACAGTCACGGGGAGAGCAGCCAAACCACACAGAAAAGCCCCATCCAGTGTTTACACAATGAACTTTATAGGTGTCTATGTTAATTCCTGCACCAACGTGGCACATTCTTAATTTTCGTGAATATTTACAGTGTAAATTACCACTGAAGGCATCAAAAGTATGAATGAACACGTGTTTTAGAGTTTAGATTTTGGTTTGCTTTGATTACTGCTTTCCACACTCTTGCCATCCTCTTGATGAGCTTCATGATTTTCCAACAGTCTTGTAGGAGTTCCCAGAGATGTTGAGCACCTGTTGGCCCTTTTAGCTTCACTCTACGGTCCATCTCATCCCAAACCATCTCCACTGGGTTTAGGTCAGGTGACTGTGGAGACCGCTGTAGGTTTCTTATTTAATATGATAAGGTCTGAGAAAATACAGATGCAGGCCTATACTCAAGCAGCAATCAGTGTAGCAAAATGATAATTAGTAAGTCCTCGTGATCTGTGTTGAAAGATTTTATCAAGGAGTAAAAGCCAAAACAGAAACTAACTGTGAGTCTGGCAGGAAACGTTTCCCTCTGTCATGAGTCCCCCTCAGCTGGAGGGACTTTTCCACTTTAGGTGTGAGTCTATTTATAACCTGTTGCTAACATGTGAAGGCTATAATGCAGCTTCTAAGAAACACAGAGGTACCAAGCTTTTAAATTGGTTACATGCAGAATCTAAAGAATGATGACATTTGTAAATTATTAAAAAAAAAAATACATTTGAGAGCTGAAAATAACATACTTTAATATTAACATAAAAAATAAAAACTTTCACCAGGGGATTTCCACCTTGTAACGTTTAAGTCAAATTTACCATGCCTTCCCTTTTTTCCAAATCCAACAGACACAGATCACTACACTGGGGAAGTCATGCCCAACAATAAGGGATCGAATAACTAAGGTCTCCACCGCTGACAGCAGCGCTGGACTGGGACAAAAAATCGGCCCAGGCATTTTGACTATTGTGACAGTGATGTACACTGTCTTGTTGGTATATATATGTATCAATCAAATAAAATTAAACCCAAGCCATCCTCCCTATTCTGGTATCCTAAACAGTATTTAGCGGAAATGTTAAACAACCAAACTAATAGGTTTGCTAATTCCATGGGAAAAAAAATAGGGAACCCCCCCCCACCCGCCGCCTCATGATGCTTAGTTGACTTAATCAACTTTTAATTTAATGCAAGTGTAAAACAAATGCACAGAAATCGATTATTTTTCTACAATAATTAAATAGATTCAACCTCTTTCTTCAACAAAATTGCAGACTGCACAGATGGCACCTCCCCAAAGGAAAAAGTACTATAGCTTACTAGGATATATATTAGACTTAATATTTACTACATACAATAATAAATTTTTATACGTTTTAGATCAGATGAAAACTTTGGTTTTAAGATTCAGATAATAATTTTTTACTAGACATTTAAAATTAGAATAATAAAGAAAAGTATTTGTTTGTGCCCCCCTTTCCCTGTGAAAGCCCTTACTGGCCCCCTGGCCAAACTTTGCAGTGGCTCTAGTCTCAGACTAGAGCCACTGCTCTTCCATCCATCCATCCATCCATACAACTCCTTCAACTTATCCTTATGTTCCACAACCAAAAAATATCTGATGCCTCTAGGTTAGGTGTTTTGGGCATGTGCAACTAGGAGGAGACATCAGATCCAGGAAACGGTGGACAGATTATTTAACCTTAAAAAATGTCTCAGGGTCCCAACAGAAGAGTTGGAAAACATGGCTGGAGAGAGGGATGTCTGAGAATCTCTGCTTAGGCCGCTGTTCCCACAATCTGGACAAGGGTAAGCGCCAGAAAATAGATGACTGTAGTGATATCAAACGCTCCAGTGGTTACAGTGGCTTTTTACAGATTTTTATTGTGAACAGAACAATAATAAAACCAACGCTGTCGGCTTTAGGTCAGGCAAAAGCTCTGTCAGGCTTTTTGAAACTTGTAGGCGGGTTGATAATTTTCTGACTGCACAGTTTGAGTTTGACCACAATTGACCATGGTATCCATTTAACCCATCTTGATAATCGTTTCTAAATGGGCTCTTATCTAGTTTCAAACATGTAACACATTATGGAGAGGAACGTGTTACATGTGAATATTCTTAGTTTTGACTTTTGTTTTGGAGTTGCATGAGGAAACTGGCTGGAACTCCAGCTTTTCTCCCTACATGTAGATAATATCAAACAGTACAATGATCATTCTTTCCCACACCCACGGTACACAGCTGTACACCAGGAATGTCAGAACACGTCACCCTCCATGTCCCAAGCCACAGATGAGTATGTTTTTTAATCTGATGAGCTAAACACAAATGGATTAAACTTCTACATCGTAAAGCTTTGTAGAGGTAAATTATGGAAAAACTATTTAAATATATGTGAATAATTTTTAAAAACGCTTTTTTGCCTAAAGTGTGTCACAATAATGGATATGAAATAAACAGTGAGTCAATATAATCTGTCTACATGTGATGTTTCACAGAGGCTTGCTGCTATACTGTTTACCAGCAGGAAAGCATAAGAAGAATAGCCTGTAAAGTCCAGGAAATAGTTTGTCACACTGTTATTGCTGCAAACAGTGAATTTACATTTGCATTTACAATTTTGAGCAATATAGCTTTGAAATTTCTGTAGCTAAAAAATTAGTTAAAAAACCTCAAGACAAAACAGATTTTTCAATTTCTTTGTGGTTTATTGCACTTTTTTAGCAATTTATATAGTTACTATGGACAATATATTGTTTGAAGACTTATATTTTTAGGGTTGGCAAGGTTTGTAAAATTCAAGTAGTGGGCACTGCGTGGTGGTCTTTATCCTTCGAGCTTCCTCCTCTACCAGAGGCCTGGGAGCTTGAGGGTCCTGCGCAGTATCTTTGCTGTTCCTACGACTGCGCTCTTCTGGACAGAGGTGTTGTTCCTGGGATGTCCTGGAGCCACTCGCCCAGCTTGGCTTTACTGCACCAACTGTTCTGATTGCCATTGTTCCCTTCACCCCCCCATATCTTCTCAAGCTCCCCTCTCAGCCCTTGGCACTTCTCAGGTTTTACTTTTTCTTTTTTCCTGTATAGCTACAGCCATCACTACGGCCATACTCCGCACAGATGTTCCTGTATACTATGTCTGCTAGTTGGTTATGGCATTTCATGAATGGCCTGTCTGCTAGCATCTTGCACTGTCTGGGCTTTTCGTGCTGTATTTTTAATCTCTGATCATTTTTTGTGTTTCTCCATTCCTCACTTGTCATGCTCTTCCCTAATACAGGCCACATGTCAACCAATAAGCAGCAACTTCCTGAAAAACATCTCTTTATTGTCCAAATAGAAACACGTATCCAGTTGAACACATTTGTAGAACCATAAATTAACTTCTTGCATAACACTAAACCTTTCATCTAATATTTGCCAGATACTGGCACATTAGTGGTAAAATCATTCACGCTCCATGACTATGATAATTCAAACTAGTCCTAACAGGTAATTCAGCTTGTTCTGGTTTTTTTTTCAGTATTCCCCATATTTTTACATAGCTTAGATTTTTCACAGGCTCACAGGGAACGGGACAACTGACTGACAAGTACATTTAGTTCAATTGCCACGTATTACCTGTTCCCTCGTTATTCGATGGCAAATTTAAGATAAAAGATCTGTAGTAACTATTGGTAACTATTGTCCTTGATGAAAATATGTAAAAAAAAAAATGCGTATGTTTCTGTTCTGTGTCCTGTTTGTTTGTATATGTGTTTTTCTTGCTGCTGTTACAACCAAATTTACCTTTGTGGGACAATTAAAGGACTATTCTATTCTATTCTATTTTATTCTACTCATATCCAAGTCTTGATTTCCAAGTCTTGATTGAACTTGTATTTGGTGTCTTTTCACTTAAGACCAAAGAAATGTCATTGCAAGTAAAGGAGACCATTGTTAAACTAAAGAAAAAAAATCTCTCAGAGATTTAACAAAGATGTGTTCATTCTTAAAAAGAATGCTAGCACCGCCTAGCTCAGCCACACCAAACAGCCTGGTGGTCCCGCTCCTGAAAGTCCGATACATACCTTAGGCCCATCAATGTCTACAATCAGGAGACATCTTCACAAATGGAATACAGAGTTTGCAATGAGGTTTAAGATACTGGTTCCACTTAAGAACAAAAAGGGCAGATTAGACTTTTAACAAACATGTAAAAAAGCTTGGCCAGGCCTGCAAAAAAAAATCTTAAGACAGATAAAACCAAAGTGAAGTTGCACCAAATGAAAATATCAAATATCAAAAAGGAAAGGAAAAGCTCGAAATCTAAAGCATACAACATTATCTGTGAATCATAGTGAGGCATGACTGCCAGGTGAACTGGGCCACAATGACTACTGATAGAAGCAGTATCCTAGTGACCCAGAGTGTACTGCAAAAGCAACCAAAGAGGTTCTCAGTGGACTTTTTCAATCACCTGATCTCAGTTTAACAGAGCATGTTTTTCATTTACTGAAGACATAACTGAATGCAGGGAGACCCACAAGCAAGCACCAACTGAAGTAAAAATCTGGCAGAGCATCGGTAGGGAGGATGTCCATGGTGTTTGCAGCCTTTGAGGGCAAAGAGTTTTTATGCAAGTATTAAAAGGAATAGTTTGTCCACTTACTTTTGATAAATATGGCTGCAATTCCTAACCATGTAATGTAACAATAATGTAACAATTTAAGGGAAAAGTTCTCTTCAATCACATCTTGGTTGTTTAATTTAAAATTGAAATAAAGGAAGTGTGATTTTTCTAAAACTGTAGCTGCTTTTTCTGATGCTTTGGTGAATCTACAGAAACTGTCAGTACTCTTGTACTATTATACAGATACACCCATATACACAGCCTGGTGCATTCAGCTGACTCTAATGTTTTTTTCCCAGAAACAGTCTCAGTATATTTTAATAAGCTGTTAGTTTACTAGTCCAATGAGAGAATGAAAATTGTACTGTTCAATAGGAGCTCACTAAAATACTTCAAAGAATTCAAGCTCAAAATGATCATAACATATACTTGGAAACTTGTACTTGAGGTCAAAGCAATCAGATCCCTGCTTCCACTCCTGCCTGTGACCTTTGTAAATGTAGCCTGGCTAAGCCAGACACCTGTGAGCTGTCTGTCAGAAGCACGCACTAAAATATTACAGTTACAAAACATCGAACTGTCCTTGGTGCCATGATGCAACAGTTCACATTTCAGTCTCAGTTACAAAGAGTCCAGAGAGCATAATATGTTATAGAAAGATAAAACTGAAAATCTTACTCTTTAGCTCCTAAATCATCTACTATGTACATCCTGGAAATGTGGGACAAGCAGAGTAAAGAATCCAAGCATTAATGTTGGAAGCAGGAAAACACAACAAAAAAAGATTTTTAAACCTATCAGGACTCTTGAGTCAGGATTGTCTGTACTTGAGATGCTGTTGATCCTAAATCGGGAACAACAGTTGGCTGTGGTATTTAATCCTGTGCTTGGCCCAGATCTGAATGCCCATCAGAAGGGTGGCATGACCATCAGTCATCTGTGCGTCTCACAGCCACAGCACAGCCTAACACTGATCTCATGACTGCAGGAAAATGACAATGGAGGCTCTCAGCAGTGAGTCAGCTGAACTCAGTTTTACCTTAAAATCTTTCCATGAGTCTTGTTGTCTAGTTATGGTATCTAATCAGATTCTATGGTATCTAATCAGATTCTTGCTCTGGATGGCATTACCTTGGCCTCCAGTAACACTGTGAGGAACCTTGGAGTCATTTTTGACCGAGATATGTCCTTCAATACACATATTAAACAAATATGTAGGACTGCTTTCTTCCATTTGCGCAACATCTCTAAAATTAGAAATATCCTGTCTCAGAGTGACGCTGAAAAACTAGTTCATGCATTTATCACTTCCAGGCTAGACTACTGTAATTCATTATTATCAGGAAGTCCTAAAAACTCCCTGAAAAGCCTTCAATTAATTCAAAATGCTGCAGCCAGAGTACTGACAGGGAACAGAAAGAGAGAGCAGATTTCTCCTGTATTGGCTTCTCTTCATTGGCTCCCTGTTAAATCCAGAATTGAATTCAAAATCCTGCTCCTCACATACAAGGTCTTAAA
>VUQR01012827.1:117353-127575 GCA_015108515.1 Hemichromis elongatus | reverse complement strand
TTAACTAACTCAGTTCCACCACCACTCAGTTAACTTAGATGAATTTTCGCTTCGCACAGCCTTTTTATGTTTTTCTGTGTCCATGTGAGCAACAAGATCACCCGCACCTTTGTTAGACACACAAACGTATGTGCCAGCTCTGCACACGGTGCACTCCGCCTCCCATTTATGCCGACCGACGGTATGCGGGAAATGTCTTTTACGGTTAATCTGAAAAGGTTCCACTTGCACTTTGGCATATTTTAAACATCACCAGGCGCGCAGCTGCGCACCATCTATCCCGTCTGTGAGCACAAAATAACCACTCACAAAGCAGGCAGCAGTTAAGGTATGACGTAACGTATATGGGTCCCCTTTAGGCTCATAAAACCCGGACATTTTTAACAATCTCAAAAATCCCCCCGGATGCCCTGGACGGAACGTGAAAAGTGGACATGTCCGGGGAAAAGAGGACAGTTGGTGACCCTAGCAATGCCGTTCCTATATAAGATATTTTTTGGATAACAGTTTTCCTTCTACTGTTTCTTGAAATCGCCACAAAACTAACAACCAAAAAACTAAACCTGGACAATTTTAAAGTGAGCAGGAAACTTGTTTGCCGCTGGTTGAGATACTTTAGGTAAAAGTGCACACGAGAATAGCTAATAGCGCCCAAGAGTTACTGCACCTATGTGTGAATTTTAATGTGATATATATGTGTGAGAGCATCTGTTTCTTCTCAACTTTGTTTCCCTAACAGTCTCAGCAGATAGTCCAAAGGAAATGTCTCTTTGCTTTGGCATTAGCACAGTCAGTCAGTCACAGAGAGGGACAGAAAAGGAGGCAGAGGGGAAAGAAAGTGTGTCCTTTCTATCAGTAAAAGCTAAAGAAAATAAAGCCCACCAGAGGACTGAGATTCCTATCGGCGGATGTTTCCGGACCTCTTAACAAGAGCACTTCCAAGAAAATAACCGGGAGGAGCAGTGATGTGTGTCAAAGTCTGCGTGTGTGTATGTGCGTGTGCCTTAGTGGTGCTGCATATGCTTGGGTGATTCATTGTCTACGCTTGTATATCTGTGTGTACATGTGTGGAAATTAATGTGTCTTTGTGTGCTAAGTTGAGATAAAGCTTTGCACGGGCTTAGAGAACAAATGGGAGTCCTATATAAGCAGAAAGAAGATCAAAGCGGAAGGTGATTAATAAGAATTTAACCCTCCCCCGTCTGATAACAATTAAAGCTTCCACAATGGACACACACATATCACAGATAGTAACAATTCAGTAACTTTGATAACGGGGTCTGAGTTGCAGAGATTTATGAGAACTTCTGCGACTCCAGCGATGAGTCACTTTGCACCTCAGAGAGGGAAAAACCTCATCCCTCTGCCCTCTATTTTCTCTGATTTCGTGTAAATCTGCTGACAGTAAAAGTGTCACCACCACGCACTTGTGACGATGACGATGACTCAGGCTCACGAAATCTCCCCTGGCTCCTCTACATCCTCAAGATCAAAGCTCCGTGCTTTATTTTCATTGCTTCCTCCGTCGCAGGAAATGCCTTTTCCTGTGTCTGGCCTAGCAAGGGAAAAGTTCCTTAATGACCAGCATTACTGTGTCTGTCTGCACCCTACGCTCCCCTGAGCCGCCGAGAAGTGACACAGCTCCAGAAAAAATGTTTTTTGCACAGGCAACAAGAGGAAGTGGTTTCTGGGAATGCAATTCTTTTTGTCACTGTCCAAAGGTATTCTAATAAAGTCAGCAATGAGGTTTTGGGGATTAGGTCTTGTTTGGACAGATTTTTGATTTTCAACTGTAGGATTTTGTCCTGGTTGTTTGAGGTTTTCCTGCTCATGACTGTGGTCTGGGTGCCCCATGCGGTTCCACTGACGTCATCGCTAAACCTCAGGCAGAATGGTGCACCGATGTGAGCATGCAAAAGGGGAATGCGACATAAAACAAAGCTCTAAAAAAATCCCAGCCTTTTCCCTCTAAATGGAACATATACACACATACGCTGTAGATTCACGTATAAATGCATACAAACACAGACACTGGGACGCAATAGACACAGACAATCCCACACTGTTCTGAGTAGCTCCCAGTGCTTTTTCATTATTGAGCAGCCATGATGTAACTTGAAGCACACTTTTTGGCACGTAACATCTATTCATAGACAGAGGAGGTGCAGGAAAACGTCCCACATTCCCCATGCTGCCTCCTTCTCGCTCTATCAGGACAGGCGTTTCTCTGCACGTCCGCCCCTCACCTTTCATTTCTCTTTCATCTTTCTTCTTTTCCTCCTTTTGCATCTGTTTCCTCTCTCTCCTGTCTTTCACATCCACCTGTCATTTCCTGTGCCTCTCTCATCCTCCTTTCTTCCTTCATCCCCTGTCCCCTGGGTGGTCTGCTTCAAGCTGGCTGTCCAAATCCTCTCTCTTTTCACCCCACTGCTCCATCACCTCTCTCTAAAGTAACTCACTCATTCATCCCTCCTATGAATGGTAGGAGGGTTGCAGGATGCCCTGTAGGGCACCTAAGGTACCCTAAAGCAGGGAAGTCTCCTCTTCGGTCACAACAGGACAAACTGATGACACACAGCAGCTGGCGGGGGGGGGGCGCATGCGTGACTGCGAACATCGTGGGATTGAAGGCACTTGTGCTGGTTTAAAAAAGTGACTGATGTCATATGTTGTGCCATAATAGCGTCTATCTTTTCTCCTGTTCAGGCACAGAGGACAGCCATCTGAACAATGCCTGTAACAGTGATCCAGTCTGTCCTCCCAAGTGCCGCTGTGAGTCGAATGTAGTGGACTGCTCCAACCTTAAGCTCACCAAAATCCCCGAGCACATACCCACATCCACCACCGAACTGTAAGCAAACAAGAAAAAAAGAAAGTATTTAAAGAATCTGTTGTGCGCTGTGTAGACGAATCAAATTTTAAAACTCAGTGAATATCTAAAGAGAATTTGAATGGATTTTTCCATTTGAATGATTAAACCTTTCAATTTTATTCCCACTAGCCGCCTTAACAACAATGAGATTACAACTCTGGAAGCAACTGGAGCTTTTAAGAACCTTTCCCAGCTGAAGAAAATGTAAGTAGAAATCATCTTAACTTTCAGCAGTCACTCTCTAAAGAGTAAGTGCTGCTTATAATTCTCTGACATGTTTTCTTTTCCTCCCAACAAACACGCAGTAACCTCAGCAACAACAAGATTACAGAGATTGAGGATGGGGCATTTGAAGGCGCGTCCTCCGTCAATGAGCTTCACCTCACAGCCAATCAGATGGACTCGGTTCGAAGTGGGATGTTCCGTGGCCTTGAGGGACTGCGAATGTTGTGAGTCACTCCCAACCCCATACTTGTGCATATTTGGGAAATTTTTTGATGTTTTTTTTTTTTTTTCATTAATCTGTATTTCTTTTGTCCTCAGGATGCTGAGGAACAACAAGATCAGCTGTATCCACAACGACAGTTTCACAGGGCTTCACAACGTCCGTCTGTTGTCTCTGTATGACAACCAGCTGACCACAATCACTCCTGGAGCCTTCGACACCCTCCAAACCTTGTCCACGCTGTAAGACCCGGACACACTCGCACATCTACGTTTCATATTAGGTTTCATTGCTCTCACAGTCTGTTTTATTCTCACTCTCTCCCAGTAACTTATTGGCAAACTCCTTCAACTGTGACTGTCGGCTGGCCTGGCTAGGTGATTGGCTGAGGAGCAGGAAGATTGTAACAGGTAACCCTCGCTGCCAGCGTCCTGCCTTCCTGAAGGAGATCCCACTCCAGGATGTGGCTCTGCCTGACTTCCGCTGTGAGGAAGGTAGGTGGCTCTGAGTGCTTTGCTGCACGTTATACCACAGCTTAAGATTTGTTTTATCTTCTCCAGTGTAAGTGGAGTTTTTTGTCTCCTTTAAAAGGGAAAAGCATATTAATTATGATACATATTTCTTTCTCTGTGTTTGAAACTAACCTGTGTGTGACTGATGATGATTTTAACCCACAATATGTAATGAAGGAGAGGTGTTTAAAGTGTCTGAGATAATGTCTCAAATAATGGCCACTGCTGTGTGAGTCTTTTGTTTACTGAATAGATTGATACTCAGCGGTTCCTAAGCTGCTGATCAATGATATGCTGAGTGGAGCTATTGAGCTGTTTGCCTTATTGATCATTCACCCTGTTTGCACCTGAATGATTGTTAGACTTGTCTTCAGGCTTTAGGCAGCTTCCATTCTTTACCTTTGCTGGTCAATACTGCATTAGCGAGGCTCCTTTCTCTTTCAGTCCTACTTTTCACATCTTTCACTTCCTCTTTATTTATTGTCTTACGTCAGGTTTAATTTATTGTGATATTGTGCTGCCTTTCGGTTTGCTTTGTGTTTTTACTCTAGTATGGCTTTGTTGGTCGGAAAAAAACAGCTTTTTTTTTGGCTTGTTTCAATCTACCTCTGGTCACTTTTTCTTTTTCTTCCTCTCTCATATCTCACTACCTTTATCTCTTCTTTTATCCCAGGCCAAGAGGAGACGAGCTGTGTGCCTCGGCCCCAGTGTCCCAGTGAATGTACATGCTTGGAGACTGTGGTGCGCTGCAGTAACAAGCACCTTCACACACTACCCAAAGGCATCCCCAGGAATGTGACTGAACTGTGAGTTCTTTGGAATTGCATTTATCTTTATCAGCTTGACACTCAGGTATTATTTTTGCCTCATCTTTCCTTAAAAGCAAGGGAGATCATTTAAAAAAAACAAAAAACGTAAAGTGGACTTTATGAGCCTCTAAAAAAGATAAGTGTTAACAGCAGGGGCAAAGAAAACACATCTCGTCACTTAGGGAAGAGGAAAGGAGTCAATAAACCCTGTAGTTATTCTCTCAGACATTCTTCTTCTATGTTCCTCACAGCCTTCAGGGCTAGCACTGATGTCACTCTCACACTCAGAGCCAAGGATTAGTGTGTGTGTGTGTGTGTTTGTGTGTGTGCGTGTGTGAATATTTGTGTGAGGGCCAAAAGCCTGTCCACAGGAGCATAGGGGAGCAACGGGACATTTTAATGAGCAGTTTTCAATGGAAAGGGGAGGGAATGGAATAGGTCTGGAACTTTCCAATAATGCTTAAAGTGGTTCAGACCAACTCAGGCACACATATACACACACACACACACACACACATGCTGTGCAAGCCTTAAGGCCTGTCATTGTCCCAGCAGGTGTGACCAGGTGTACCCCTCTGTTCTGGGCTTTCATCTTGTCATCTGGAGAGTTTGCTACTCCATCATTATCCCAAGTGTCCTCAGCACCGTCATTACCTATCATTACCACTGAACCCAAAGGCCTCCTAACTACCCACCTCCCCACACCCACGCACCCTGTGCTTCCCACCCTGTGTACAGTCAAGAACAATAGCAGGAGCCTGCAGCCCTGTCAGAAGGACCAGGCCCTAAATCAGCCATTTATCAAAGTGACACACCACTAGTAGGACTTTGTGTTGGTAATCAGGAGGGTGGCTGTGTGCCTTGTATACGTCACTCACTTGCATAGCCCACACAAACACAAGGGTTTGTACATCACTATAAAAGTGCCAGGTCACATTTAGGAATTGTTGTTAAACTGGAAAATCAGGAAAAAGCAAATTCATTGAAAGTAACACATTTGTCTTTATTTCTTAGTCACTCTTCCACAGTAGAAGTGATTCATAGCCCAGTATGTGTGAAATGGGACTGCTTATACAGCATGTCTAAGGAATGCTTGCTATGCTTGCCTCTAGTCATGACAACCAACATTGTGTTAGCATTTCTAAACGAAAAGTAATACTTGTAAGCAGATATCGGTATATGAATATGCAAAATCTGCCAACAAAGAAGGAGATTCTGGCACCAGAAGCTTTCTGGTTTTCATTTGTAGACCAATTGAAGTCCTAAATTTTTGAAAACAATCCTGTCTGAGTCGGGTTTGATTCCATGCAGTTAAATAGTGTGTTTGGAAAGTAAAAGAGGGATTGCATTTGCTGAAATGCATTGAAATCATCAGCTACTGTTACTGTGGAAACTCAATAAAATGTCACCCCTAGAAGCTAGGTCAGCACAGTAACCCAACTGGTTACCAGAGCTCTGAGTGGTTCAGTCGAATCTTAGATTGAAAATACATTAAGAAAACATGCTGGCAAAAATTTGCAGACTACTGGAGCTCTTCTATCTTTCAATAATATCACGTGCTGGCTCATTACTAACCTTATTTGTGTCTTTCTGTCCAGGTATCTAGATGGAAACCAGTTCAGTGTTGTTCCAAAGGAACTGTCTGCCTTCAAATACCTACAGCTGGTGTAAGTTTTTTGTCTGTGTACATCTTAAATCACAAGGTCTAGATACGGGATGTCAAACTTATTTTACACTGTGGGCAACGTACAGCTCACTTTGATGTTATGCCTTTGTGTTTACCTGCAAATTTAATCCCTGAAATATCTTAATGCAATAAAGAAAATTGCAATTTCAAGTATGTCAGAAAGAAATTCTAAGAAATATCTTTCAGCAAAAGATCTGGTAGCTCATTACCTACACTGTCCTGTAAATATAAAGTAAAAAGTTCTTGTTAATTCACAGAAAATATACAGTTTTTCTTTCTTTTATTGTGAACCCATTGGGGGGAAAAACAGTGGGGTTTTTTCACAGAAGAAAAGAAAGGAAGACCTTTACTATCATTTAATTGATTATATATTACTTAATTACTTTGGTGTAGTGTGGTTTGGGGAGATGTTTATCAGTTCTAACAGTCCAAAATTTATTGCCTCCTTCATTTGTTCCTAAGTCATCCAGTGGGCCAGATTGGGGTCTTTGCCGGGCCAATTCTGGCCTCCGGACCTTATGTTTGACATCCCTGGTTTTGATCAATACAGTGAATGTTTTCCTTTTTTACGTTTCAGAGACCTGAGCAACAACAAGATAAACTCTCTGACCAACTCATCCTTTGCTAACATGAGTCAGCTTACCACTCTGTAAGTTCTAACCCGTCTCGACTTTCACTTTATTTTATCTGCAACTAAACTAGGCTTTTTGTTGTTGTTTTTTTAATCCTACCTAAATTTTACACTTGTGACGATCTTACTTTGCAGAATCCTGAGCTATAACTCGCTGCGCTGTATCCCCAAAATGGCTTTCAGTGGACTGCATTCGCTTCGACTGCTGTGAGTTCATTTTCATATTACAGATGAATTGCATGTAGGTAGTGTTTGTGTAAAATATGTCCTTTTTTTAAAAATACAAAATGTATACTGCCTGTGCTATGAGAGTGTTTCATGTTTTTTCCTCATAAAAAATCAAATGTTTCTTTGGTGTCACATCATTTCAGGACAGCGTTCATTCTGCTCACTGAGAACATTTGAAGTCATTTTGACAGAAGTGTTCTAAAACGAGACAGGACTTACTTTCAGGCTAAATGAGTTATTAAGGAGGATATTTTTGCAGCCTGCACTGACTACAGAGATGGTGCAAGCAGATGCTGAGAATGTTTGATTGACTCCAGAGGAATGAAACACAGTCTAAACAGTTATGACAGCTAATGAATACACACACAGGCACACACGCACTGACACACACAGACACACACATAAACTCCGACCTATTTTTTCTGTTTAGATGGCAGCTGTGGGGGGAAATAGCAGTGTTATTCCAGCTCCCACTCCTAACCACACCTTCTCTTCAGACTTCTGCCCAGTCTGCTTGTTCACCTCCAAGTGCCCCGAGCTCATCACTGCTGCGCCATCAGGGCCAAACACATGCTCCCACATCCCACTGTACAAAATCACCCTGACTCTGATTGCCGAAGAATGTTTGCCCCGCTAGCTGTAATGGTTTTGACTTTGCCTCTGGGCTTTTATAAAGTTATGAAGTCTTTGATTGTGCACTCTCAGTGACCATGGGCTCCCTGCGGATGAATCGGTCTGCTAAATAACTGAGATGTAGATCGTAAATGCATTCGACAGATAGATGACGAAATTAAACCAGTCTTTGGAAGCGTGCAGCAGCTCGATGCCTCGAGCTTTAACTCGAACGTACAGTTTAGTTCTGCAAAGGGAGAAACTGAGACCAGGCCCGGCAGCACTCCTTATGAGATTATGTGCACATGTTGGTGTCTATTTGTGTGTCTGTGTGCGCACTGATGCCCATATATGCATAGTCTAAATGTTTGTCATCTACTGGCTTGGTGCCTGCTAGTATGTGTGTGGGAGTGCGGTTATCAGCCTTCCATGTGTGCTCATAGCAGGCACACTTTTTATTAGTGACAACAAAGCTTCAACAAAGCCTCTTTTTACGGTGGGATTCGACTAAAGCCCCCGATCATTACGAGACACAAAGCATAAGAGTCCTTTTAGCGTAGAATGAGAGTGAAGCTCGGCCATCATTAGCTGATGCCGCCTCGCTACGCCAGGCGTAGAGCTTTGATCTCTAATGAAGCTGTGTGTCCGTTATTTCTGCTCTTACTCACTCACGCCACCTTTACTTCTGAAATTCCCCTGTGCAAGTATGCTAGACGCCATGTGAGGCCCTCCCTTAGTGCCACCAACACATACACACCACACAGGCTCAGAACTATATACAATAACACACATATATACACAGAGACTGTCTGGGCTACCTTATTGTCTTACTCAGACGGGAGTCCAAGTGAAGCAGAAAACTTTGATGTCTTTACTGCCCGTGTGATCAATCATAAGCCTCCCATTAAATGTCAATTTCGAGCTGTGGCATTTCTTTCTTTGCTTAGAAATACGGTGGGGGGGTGCAGCAACTCCCGAGCGACAATGAGCTCAGTTTAATAGTTTAAACTTTCAGACTGCACAAAGAGTTCAAAGTTCAAAGTTTGAAGCTTCACGGAAACCACAATGAGATGCCAAAAGCGGCGCGCTCATGTGCAGTCGCGCACGCCGAGGTGCCAAAGCCTTTATAAAGCTGCACCTTTGGCTTTACACAGCAGTAAAAGAGGAGAAGAATCATTAACGCTCACTTCTTCAAACAAACCAGGGGTCTGAGGCTGGCATGGATGTGGTGTGATTGCAAGCAACGCTGTGTGAGTGTGCACGCGCGCGTGTGTGTGTTTGTATGGTGGTTGTGGTTTAAGCTGCAGATTAATACGCTTCTAATTGGCCTGCTGAGTATTAGGTGTGAGGTGAGTGAGCTGAGACAGCGCCAGGGTGTGGCCCGCAGGGGTTTGAGTAGCAACCTGTAAGAAATTAATGCGATATGAAAGAAAAGGGAAGGGAAAAAAAACCAATGAATGTGAAGCTTTCAACAAAAACAAAACAGACATGTGGCTCACAGAACCAGACTTCCCACACTCTGTGTAGACATAAGCCATCGCATTGTCAATCAGTTTCATTCTGGGAATCGGGCTGCAGATAAGTTGGCATAAGCTACATGAATTGACAGAATGATGTACAGCCGTAGCAAAGAAAAGTCAAAAAGAGAGAATGTTAGCAGGAGTGCAGATCTGGTTTCTTCCTGGAGACTCCATGGCTCCCTTTTTCCCATGAGATCTTTCCCTGACTGGCACACTGCTGCTGGCTTTACGCCCTCGGTATCCTCCGACTACCACAACCCACCTACGCGCTCTACACTAATAAGCATTCTCCACGGCACACAGGCCAATTAGCGTGTTGTCTCAGGCAGGTTAAACTGTATGTTTTTCCTCTGGTATTTAGTATTCTTACACTGACCAACTTCCCTCTCCGCATCCTTTCCCCTGACTCTTCCGCAGCTTTGTGGTGATTGACAGGTCCAACAAAGAAGGCAGTTTACTTTTAAAGTCTGTTTATACATCAGCTCGCTTCATCCAGGCATAGAGAGCAGACGTGTCATGTACTGTTACTGTGGACTGAGCTGTGGTAACATTAGCTTGTGGTCAGCTGAGGTTTAGAGGTGGTAATGACCTGGCGGATTACAACGACCATCAATCATCGAGCCATTAAGCCGTGTAGGCTTGTCAATCTTGGTACCAGTCTGAGAACAAGGAAAATAACAGCTCATTCAAAATAATGCACACAAACACACACAGGATTAATATTAATGCATGTGCCCAAATATGCAAGCACATAATTGTTCCTGGTTGACTACACACACACTTACACTGTCCTGCATGCTGTGCAGCTTTCTTTAACCCCCCCCCCCCCCCCCCCCCCCCCCCCCCCCTCCCCCCCCCCCCACCCCCCCCCCCCACCCACCCCCCCACCCCCCCACACCACCCCCC
>VUQR01012827.1:106124-117333 GCA_015108515.1 Hemichromis elongatus | reverse complement strand
CCCCCCCCCCCCCACTCTGTACCCCCGTTGGCCCTGCCAGCCAGACGCGCATAGAAACTCGACACCAGCCTTTTCCAGACGTACAGAGCCTCGTATCTTTGCCAGCTGCACATGGCTCTACCAGAAACACAAACCACCTCCCGCTTATTTAGAATGCCAAGACAACATTGCGCCATTGTTCCTGATATTTCTGGTTTTGGTTTGTTGGAAAGCAAAGAGTCCACCCAGCATTGACAATTAATATACTGACTCTTTGTTTTACTTTGAAAAATATTTATATATGTAGCTTTACCATTTGGACATAGAAGCACAGCTATAAATAATGAAATGGGACATTTCATGGACAATGTTCAAATACTTGTCTTTTTTAAAAATAATGATACTCATGTGGTTTAACAAATCAAAAACATCAACTAGTCCATTTTCTAGCAGTTGAACAATCAGTAAATTTCTATTTAATTTTGCTCTAAGCATGATTTTTTTTTCTGTGCTCAGTTGTGTTCATGTATTTTCTCTGTTTGTGCTCTCCTTCACTGTCACCCTTAAGGTCTCTACATGGCAATGAAATCTCAGAGCTTCCCGATGGCATCTTTAATGACGTGTCCTCACTTTCCCATTTGTAAGTACAAACACACAACTATATGGCCCTTTCAGAACCATTACCATCTGCATCTACTATACATGTTGCTGGACAAAAACTGCATACACACCCACACACACACACTGTCAGGTACAGGAGGCGTCTGCACACACAGCCAGAGTGTGGCTCACTGTGGGCTGTCTGTTGTCCTCTTTGGTTGGCTCTGCATGAGACGAGCCCTCCCTTAATCAGCCGCAGTCCTGCGGTTCAAGCAGCACACAGACCCCTCTGCTCTCTCATCTCCCTGTGTGACATCTTTGAAGCACACACATTCGCTGACTTGCACACACATATTTTTCATGGTCTGTGGACTTCAGTGTTTATTTATTTGTCTGCAATTTTGTGTGAGTTGGGTGTCTGGCTGTGCATGGCTTTTGCAGTCCGGCATAAATTGTCACATCATTTCATGACAGTTGCTGATCAGTAGACATATGTGACTATTAAATAAATAGTCTTATTGTGAATATGGAGATACCAGGCAGGGGGAAAGAGGAAGACCATGAAGAAGGTAGGATGTAGCGAAGCGGGACAACGTGGCGACCCCTGAAGGGAGCAGCCAAAAAAAGAAGATGATGACAGATAGATCTGTCAACCTGTAGGTGTCCTCCAATTTTGCTACTGGAGCTCTCGCAGAAGGAAGCATTGGGAGAACTAAACAAAGACATTTCGTGGAGAGCAGAGCTGGAGGCGAAGTGAGGGATGGAGGGGAGCCATTGATCCACAGTCACAGTCAAGTGACTTTCATGTTAGCAGATGTCATGTGTCAGCTATTGCCCTGGCCTGAAAGATGAGCCTGTGTTCAGCAGTAATGGAACAGCATCGATTCAGAAGTGTTTGTGCATCCAGCGGGAGGACAGAGCGCCATTGATTCACGACCACCATGACAGAAGTAGTTAAGAGTGCCTTCTGTTCACACCTTTGCCTATAATTGAACAGCCTTCCTCCTGATAATGCATGGCAAAAAGTGGCATTGAGCGTTAAACTTTAGAGCTGTTTTGTTCTTAGGGAGGCTCTGATTTATTTATTTTTGTCTAGGATATCAAGTTGATTTTTAAGTGAGTGTTACTTTATATGAGAGTGTAGAGACACCTGCTGGTGATAGAGTGCACTACAGTGGCTAGACTTGTACTGAAAAAAGCTTAAATAACTGACTACTGATGACTGATCTCTGAATCATCAGGGCAATCGGTGCCAACCCCCTGCACTGTGACTGTCACCTGCGCTGGCTGTCAGACTGGGTAAAGACTGGATACAAAGAGCCCGGCATCGCCCGCTGTGCTGGTCCTCAGGGCATGGAGGGCAAACTTCTCCTCACTACACCTGCAAAGAAATTTGAATGTTCAGGTCAGTTAGTGTGTTTAGCGCAGAAATTTCTTGTTAGATTGTTCACTTGTACCTGTAAAAAAAGAAAAGAAAGAAAAAAGAAAAATAAGCTTTTTGGCATTTTCTATAGGTGATGTGGACACGGCAGTGTTGGCCAAGTGTAACCCCTGTCTGTCAAGTCCATGCCAGAACCAAGGCATCTGCCACAGCGACCTGGTGGAGATCTACAGGTGCAGCTGTCCTCCGGGATTCAAGGTGAGAACTACACAGTGCTACCCCCTACCTGTGAATACCTGTTAAAAGGTTACCGATGTGAGAAGCATCTTTTTTGGCAGATCCCTTAATCTGGGCTCTGTTTCAGGGCAAGAACTGTGAGACGGTTCTGAACGCCTGTGTGAGCAGCCCATGTGCCAATGGAGGAACCTGCAGAATGGATGAAAATCAAGAGGGACAGTACAGGTAAGGAAATCAGTGAAGCTAAGGAGTGAAATTTTAATTAAAGACAGAACTTGATGAGATGGGTTTGTATGCTTTTACAGTTGCACATGTCCACTGGGCTTTGAGGGCCAGACTTGCGAAACCAATATTGATGACTGCGATGACAACGACTGCGAGAATGGAGCAACCTGCATCGACGGTGTCAACAACTACACCTGTTTTTGTCCCTCCTACTACACAGGTTAGTAGATGCAACATAGTTAAGATCACGAAACAGCAGCACAGTAACAAAATATCAGTTAAAAAGGAGATTTTATGCTATAAAAAATTTGATTATTACAAACAAATTGGGTTTTTTTATTGTAATGTTAGAATGCAAATGATGCTCAACATAATTACTGATTCTTGATTTTATATTAGTGTTACTTTTCCGTTTTTGCCAAACACTTTTTGCTCTTTGCATTACTCTAAAACTTTTGCCTTTGTAGGTGAAATGTGTGAAGAAATGGAAGATGTGTGTGCCCCCAGTCGGAGCCCCTGCCAACACGACTCTACCTGCCTCATCACATCCTCTGGACCCAAGTATGTTTTATTCCCAGAAGCACCAGATCAGTCAATCATGAAGCTGTTCAATGGGAAATAAACAGTTTATGTTTCTGTTTTTGCATTGCAGGTGTGTGTGTTCTCCTGGTTATGTTGGTGATGACTGCAGTATAAACTATAATGACTGCGAGGAGCATCGTTGTAAGAATGGAGCTCAGTGTGTGGACGAGCTAAATGGATATTCGTGTATTTGTCCTGAAGGATATAGGTGAGGAGAGGACAAATGTGCTTTTGTTTTCTTCTGCTTTAATTAGATCACACTCCTAAAAATCCCCTCACTGTCTGTCTTCCTATAGCGGTCAGTTATGTGAGGTTCCCCCATCCCCGCTGTCACTGTGCGAGCGGGCCGACTGCCAGAACAACGCCCCATGTGTGGAGCGAGGTGGGCGCGCCCTCTGCCAGTGTCCTCCTGAGTTTGGAGGGCCACGCTGTGAGAAGCTGGTCAGCGTCAACTTCATTGACAGAGACTCCTACCTCTTGCTCTCTGACCTTAAGAACTGGCCTCAAGCTAACATCACACTACAGGTATGTGGAGTCATTTTCACAATCTCAGTGGTGCTGGTGCTGCCTTTCTGTGCTAAAGCCTGAATAACTCAACTCTGATCTCTCTGTAGGTATCAACAGCTGAGGACAATGGTATCCTGCTGTACAATGGAGACAATGATCATATGGCAGTGGAGCTCTATCAAGGTCATGTCAAGGTTAGCTATGACCCCGGCAGTCAGCCAGGACATGCCATATACAGGTAAGGTGTCACTGTTCGCTCAGTCCTGATGAGCACGTAGCATTTTGTGTTCACTTTAGTGACTGTACCGAATATCTTCAATCTGTGTTTTCCTTTCCCAGTACTGAGACTATCAACGATGGGCAGTTCCACACAGTGGAACTGGTGACCTTTGACCAGATGGTGAACCTGTCCATTGATGGGGGTCTCCCTACCACAATGGACAGCTTTGGGGCAGTGCGGCCCCTCAACGGGGAGGCTCCACTATACGTGGGGGGTAGGGGCCCTCTCCAGAACACACCTCCCTCCTCTGCAGGCACTCTTAACTACTACACTACTGTCAATCACCACCCCTCCCCCTTCGCTTTGTCACCACCCGAACCACTCCTTTCCCTCAACCATTCAACCCTTCAACCCAAACCCTATCCTCTAGCCCCTCCCTCCTACCGTCAGTCATGACTGTGTTTGCTGGAAAAAATACACATAAACCAAACACACACATTTTTTTTGTCATGAACAGAGGGATCATAGAACATAATTCTCAAAAGTAAAGCTACGTTCAGCTTATTCTGAGCATCTTTGATTTAGCAGAGTTGCCCTCCAGATGCCCTTCAGGCTGGAGTACAACCCACAACCTTTCCCTTGCCAGTGAACAAACATAATTCTCAAAAATAATAGATCACAATTTAGAATAAACACACAACGCATCCCTCTATAGACTTTGTCCTTTGAGCACTTTTTTTTACAGTGTGTAAATTACGCCATCTAGTGTTAGAACCATAGACAAACTACCACACACAGTCTCGACTTCAGATTGGTTTTGTATTTGCATGCATTTTTTCATTTTTGCCATGGTGCTCATGATGTTCATTTGTGTAATTTACATGTAATTTAGCCACTCTTGATAGAATCTGACTTTCAAATAAAAAAAACATACCTTAAAAGGTACGCCTTGGATTTGTTGCATTTCAGCCAGCATTTGTGGGCTGATATCAGATCAGGAGTGGCTCAAAATTTGTACTGTTTGTTTCCCCTGCTGTGATGTGCTGTGAAGTGCTTTTCTTCATTCATACAAAACTACAGGCGATATTTTTTTTTCCATACCTCTGTCCCTTTTACTGTCCCCCATTTCAAGGATGATGTGTCTTATAGTGCAAATGTAAAATATCAAAATTAGTTTAAAAAAAACAAAACAGTTGTATATACTAATCTGAGAAGTGTTTTTTTACACACTGCTGGGACACACATGCTTGAAAATATCAGTCTCCATTACACTCATACCAGCCCTGTGTTCGCTGTCTGTGTGTGTGACTCTGTATGCACGTCCTTGTATATAACCATCTTTTCTCTCGTTCCTTCCTCTAGGCATGCCAGTGGACGTGCACTCGGGCACTTTCCGTCTCTGGCAGATCCAGAATAGCTCCAGTTTCCATGGCTGTATCCAGAACCTGTACATTAACAACGAGCTCCAGGACTTCACCAAGACCCAGATGAAGCCCGGCGTGGTACCGGGCTGCGAGCCCTGTAAGAAGATCTACTGTGTTCATGGCATCTGCCAACCTGATGGGGTCCAAGGACCCGTTTGCCACTGCCAGCCAGGCTGGAGCGGGGCGCACTGTGACCAGCCTGCTAGCAACCCCTGCCAGGGCAGCAAGTACGTCAGCAAATGGAATAGCATCATCAACTTTTCTAAACTTTATATACATGTGTTATATAAATGATGCCAGCATGTTAATAATAGTAAATATGTCAAACCGATATAGTTAAGTAAACATTGACTATATGTTTAAAGTAAAAATAAGCATGTGGTATTCTTCATTACATGCAGTTGTTATTTACTTCACAACTGGGAGCTTCTTCTACTACTCAGATTCATGATGTTGCTTTTCCTTCACTAATTTCTTTAAAAATTAATTGAGTTTATTGTCTGTTAAATAGGTGTGTCCATGGAAAATGCATCCCTCTGGATTCTCAGTCATACCGCTGTGAGTGTGCGGAGGGTTACCGCGGAGCTCTGTGTAACCAACAAGGGGAGCTGTTTAACCCCTGCCGTCACCTGTCCTGCAAACATGGTCGCTGCCAGATCTCAGACACAGGAGATGCGTACTGTCACTGTGAAAGTGGCTACACCGGAGAACTTTGTGATGCA
Source organism: Hemichromis elongatus (assembly GCA_015108515.1). Taxonomy (NCBI): domain Eukaryota; kingdom Metazoa; phylum Chordata; class Actinopteri; order Cichliformes; family Cichlidae; genus Hemichromis; species Hemichromis elongatus. Next base: position 111,456 of record VUQR01012827.1, on the reverse strand, counting down.
GGTGGGTTTTGTGCACGCTAGTCTGTAGTAATAAAGAAAAACAAGACTTTAAAGCTGGTAATATTCAAAACCAGTTGGGGTTTCTGTTTTGTTTTTTATTTAGAGATCGAGTGCAGAGGGGAACCTGTGCGAGACTTCTACCAGGTCCAGCGGGGATACGCTATCTGCCAGACGACACGCATGGTCTCTTGGGTGGAGTGCACTGGAGCCTGCGACACAGGGGCCTGCTGCGCCAGCCAGAGGATGAAACGTCGGAAATACACCTTCGAATGCAGCGATGGGACCACCTTCAGCGAGGAGGTGGAAAAGACCATCAAGTGCGGCTGCGTGGGCTGCATGTAGCACAGTTCACTCCCGTTACCCACCACTGCCGAAGAGCAGAAGATGGAAAGAAAGAAAGGAAGTAAGGAAAGGAAAGAGAAGACAGTAGGAAAGTGAGGGAGAGAAAGAAAGAGAGATATTAAAGAATATATATAAAACCTCTATCTATATATTATGGACAACAGTGTTTGTAAAATAGAATATTTCCTCCCCTTCTAAGGGTGTTCAACCTAAACAGAGAAACCAACATTACGGGCAACAACGTAGATGCGACATCAGCAGCAAACCATTGTATCCGCAACATTGTTCCAACCCGAGTCACCCAGTGTGAATTCCCATCCATCTCTGAGGCCTCTGACAGCCTAGATACCATCTACCATCCTTACTATGTGGAGGCAGAGAGAACAGTGGAGTCCGGCCTGGGAAAAACAGAAGGCTACGAAGAGAGCTGGACAATTTTGACTTGGCAAAGCTGTTTTGAGTTGAGCTTGGCTGGGTTGCCTGGACTGGGCTGGATATGGTTTGGGTTGACTCGAAGTTGTTGTTGGTTTGGTGTAGCAGTTTCTCCTGCCTGGATACAGTCATCCATCCACACACGCACTTGTAGAAGTGAACAGCAAGGAAGAAAACGTACGATTAAGAGCGGCGCAGACGCCGTGGCTTCGAGGCTAGGGTGGTCTAGTGTCACAGTTGATTTCTGTGAGGTACCGTAACAGAAACTCCATTTAAAAAAATAAATAAATAAACGAGAGACTGCGCTGACTAGCAGCACTGAAAACAGCAGTCAAGGCACGTCTCTGAAGTACATGATCACACATGCATGGCATACACACATTTTCCGCACAGTCTTAACGCCACGCGGGAGGGCTTGTGCGGTGCAACTATTCCAATCAGAGAACCCATCTGGTGCTGACAGCGCCCAGTGCTTATCAGCCCCCAGCATGAATTGCCTCAGGGTTAGGATGATTTGCATAATCCCACCCCCACCCCACCCCACTCCAGTGAGTAGGAGGCCAATCAGTCCTGCTCCTTTTGATGCCTGCAGTATTAAACTTGTGCAAACTGTTGCATGTCTGGAGAAGTTTGCTAACAAATATGTAGAGCTTCTTAATATCCTTATAAATGTACAAAAAGAAAAGGTTGCAGAATCATGTTCTGTTATTTTATTTTTTATTTTGTTTTGTTTATTTCTCATATTTTTTTTTTTAATTATTGTTATATTTTTGTGTCATGATGTAACCTAACTCCTTTAGTTGCCCCATCCCTCCCCTACAACCCTTTATATAGAAATGCCTAACAGATTCTAATATATATATATTTGTATTTCATTTTGGTATAGTATTTTTCTATGTTAAAGAGTAAGTCTGTTTCCTGAAGCTTTGGAACTGGTGGAAAGGCGTTCATTTGGTTCCCTAGGTGTTTTTTTTTGTTGTTTTTTTTTAATTTGTTGTATCTCACATGCTCCAAAAGGTGATTAATTACATTTAATTGGCCAAAAAAATGCAGCAGCTGGTTGGCCTTTTTGTATAGAAGGCAGTATTGGTCTAGAAATATGTTTAATATTGTATATGTTGTCTTCCATGTGAATATTGCATTAATTCATTGAGAGTCTGTGCTTGTTTTTATTTATTTTTATCTAATGGCGTTTTCCTGTAGAGAGTGAAGATCAAAAATGTCAAAAAGATTAAAAAAGGTGAAATGAGTGACTAAAAAAAAAAATAAATTACATAAAAAACTGTATTTGTAACATCACTTCATAGCAGTGTTTTACCTTCCTCTCTGGCTCAGACATTCCTCGTTCGCTTGCAGGGGCCGGAGAGTTCAGAGCTGAGATTAAGACATGCCCCCACCTCAAATTACCCTTAAAATTAACACATCACGCTTAAAAGACTTCTGATTGTTTCCGTGTTCATTTGGATCGAAGTGCTCGAGTTGCATTTCTGTCATTTGAATTTGTGAGATGGTGGGTTTTGTTTTGTTTTAAGTTCTTTTTTTAATTAGTCAAGCTCAACTGATCATAAGCTGCTGTCAAGCCAGAAGGAACAGGATGAAGTTGCCTCTGTGGACAATGATCATGTTATTAAGGTGTGTCATCCAAGATTGCTTTGAAAAGGCAACCGTGTGTGAAGCATTACATGCCTACTACTGACAGATAAGTAAACGAGAACGGTCTGGACATTTTCAGCATCTGTCAGTTTAAAGTGGTTATCCATAAAAAAAAAGAAAAAAAAAGAAAGCAATGGTGCCAATTACAGTGAACGTCATACCTGAATGTATAAATGTGTATAGATAAATATGACCTATGCTTACTCATGAAGTGGTAACTTTTAGCTGTTATTTAGTTTCCAATGTAAGATATAGAAATCACGTCCTGTCGAATAAGCGACAGTCCATCAGGATGGCGTTAAGGCATTGTTCTCTCTGCAGATCGGGATTGTGTTTGATCCGTTTTGCTGATCTAACTGTTAAAAAGTCTCTTTATAGCGTGAAAGGCTGCAGTTCTCAGCTCTTACAGTGTCGCATCACCGAGCTCCTATTCATATTGCTACCCATGTTAACTTTGTTTTACATGCTGTCGATGTGATCCCAGTGGTGTACAAAAACATTAAAGATCCCATAAAGGATACCGATGAACAGTCACTGTAATACTTAGGCTGTGTGCCTCATAAAGGTGCACATTTAGTCAGATGTGACTTTCTTTCCATGTCTCCTTTCCTTCCTCTGCACTAATCTGTACCGGACGGGTGCATTCAACTTCCTGGTAGACATCTTAGTGGTGCTTGTGCTATATTGAGATGTAATTCAGTTACTGGTCACATGACCAGAAACACAGTTTTCTTCCATCCTATGAACTATATACATAAATGTTATTGTGAACAACACAATGTCTCTGTTGTATTGAAATGGTGCAAAAACTAAGAAATATCCCTGGCTGGGTTCTGTCTGTTTGCGTTTATGTTACAGGACTGATGGTGGGATTGAACTGAAAACTCAATAATGCTGAATGTATGTAGTGCCACCGACAAAATGTTTACCAAAACTCCACTCTTTTCATTAATTAAACTTAAATGTGTGTGCTTTTAAAAATGACTGCGTCCCTTCCTTTTTTTACTTGGCGATTCTTGAAAGTTTGTTCAAATAAACAGAAGTATTTTTTTTCTTTCGACTCTGTACAATACAATTGCAGTGGCAGGAGTTCACTGGCATTATCAATATGACTTCCAAAGGGATGTTATGCAAGAAGGGGGAGATTGTTGGTTTCCCAAAGCAGCAAAAGCGATGTTCTCTCTCTCTCTCTCTCTCTACCACATTAGACAAAACTGAAAGCAGAGAGGTCCCCACAAACAAGCAGCTGCTTAATCTGCTGCAGCAAAGGCCTGACAGACTATCTTAAAGGTGGAATTTGATGATGTCCATTGGTTCTAAGCTTCAGGAAAAATTACAGTTTGACCAAATAATTTTGAGCTATATAAAAATGTCTGTAATTTCTAAACAGTTAATACTATACTTTTGTTAAACCGTTAGAGCTGCAAGCCTGTAAATTCAATCACATCTATGTTGTATCAATTAAAATCCAGTGTGGTGGTGTACTGGGGTAATTTTTTTTTTTATATACTTCTGGACCTGATGGTATAATTCCCAATGACTTGGAGAAATATTTGATTTATGCTGGTGAAATGGCCAATGATTTTACTTCCGTACGTATGGAGCCACACAGTTCAAGGGGCTGAAAAGAAAAGCTGTGGCTGATGCCAAAGAGAGGACAGGAAGGTGCCGATTTGATTTTATGCCTTGTTTGCAGGTGTAGGCTCCACTCAGCAGAAAAGTCTTTTTTAAGTTTGGTAGGAACCAATTAATGACTTAGTAAGGCGAGGTGTCATTGAGTTGGGACCTAACTGCATATCACCAAAAAGGGTAAATAAACTCCCTCACGTCACACTGGTTAGAGTGAAAGTTGTTTTAGTATTGCAGATTTTCTCATTAGCTTTTGAATAATTTCCATTTTTGTTTTCAATTTTTTTATTTTACTTTACTAAAATAATTGTAATTGTTGGGCAGCACGGTGGATAGCACTGTTGCCGCACAGCAAGAAGGTCCTGAGTTCAATTCCACCTTCAGGCCGGGGTCTTTCTGTGTGGAGTTTGCATGTTCTCCCTGTGTTGGCATGGATTCTCTCCGGGTACTCTGGCTTCCTCCCACAGTCCAAAGACATGCAGTTTGTGGGGATAGGTTAATTGATCATTCCAAATTGCCCATAGGTGGGAATGTGAGATCATATGGTCGTCTCTGTGTCTTAGCCCTGCGACCTGTCCAGGGTGTAACCCGCCTCTCGCCCTATGACAGCTGGGATAGGCTCCCCCCGCAACCCTGAAAAGGATAAGCGGAAGCAAGTGGATGGATGGATAAAATAATTGTATTGTGTTTAGTTAACGCCACTAACCATACTGCCAAGTTCACATGAATATTCAGTATGCTGACTGTAAGGACCTCAAATATGATTTGTTGTGAATATCTCTAAAATACTGATAACACGCAGTTCCCCACCCCACCCTCCACAATCCAGTTCACTTTTATGTACTTGTGTGAGTAGGATATTAACCTCCATTGAAGCTGTAATAAAACAAAAGTGATACAACAAAAAACAACATGCATAAAATTCAAACATCTTTATATCAACTCCAGCAAAAATACAAAGTTCTTAACATAAAGATGTATCATTCTTGGGATTACCACAAATAAAGCAGGTATTTCTTTCTAATATACAAAATGAAAATCTTTAAATAGCAACTGTAAAGAATAAACATGTTCAAGTCTGGTATTTGGTGGGCTGTTTTACATTTGCTGAATTTATTAGCCTAAATGGAATTCTTAAATAACAATAAAAACATGGCAGACCTGGTTTGCATTTACAGATGATTCATCCTCTTAAAGATAATGATCAAAATATTTATTATAATAATAAAACTGTGCTAAAAATGGTATTTTTTCCCTGGACAACACACTAATGTAA
>VUQR01012827.1:62707-87714 GCA_015108515.1 Hemichromis elongatus | reverse complement strand
AATGCAAAACCCCCCCCCCCCCCCCCCCCAAAAAAAACTAAAACTAAAACTAAAAAAAACAACACACAGAAACCTACACTTAATTGTTTCCATTAATTTAAAGGATTTGCTGCAGGTGCATTTCCCATCTGTAGGGGCATCCACCAATGAAATAACACCAGAAAATTCAAGCCCTTAATTATTTGTGTGATCTTCTGTTTCCACCCCCCACCCCTTTTATTACAGTAAATACACACTGCAGCTTGCCTCAAATAACTAGCTGAGTGAAGGCACTACTTAATTGATTAGATATGCTGCAATGACAAAGATAATGAGAACAGCAATTTTCAGAATAAAAAAAAATGGTTTACCGACTCCAACATTACAGACAGTGCAATTTTCTTTTATTCTATTTTCAATAAAAAACGATAACTGCGCAACTATTACCATTATAATGCATGTTAAATAGATTGCATTTAATGTATTAATGTGTAAAAACAAAGCTGTATATTGCAACCACGCTTTATGAGTGGTTTATTAAGTTTGATTAAGACGTACAGTTCAATGTGGCTGTACCCACATAACTCCAATAACTGGGAATTTTTTTTAAATAAACTAATAATCTTTAGCCAGAGCTACGATTATGCAAACCCTACATTTACTGGGGCACCTCTATATACGTGGTTGGCTTTCAATTGAGGACTTTCCATGCAGGAAACCCACAGAAAAAAAATAATAATAATTCACCTGGCCAATACTACCCACAGAGGTTTACCATGAAACTCTGTAGGTATTTTCATGGAGCTTATGCAGGCTCACGGTGAGCAGCAACTCTGTTCAATCTGCTTTAGCCTTCTTCTGACCTACATCTGTAGCCAATCAGGGACCGAAAGATTTGGAGTGTGTGACACCATGTCCTTCCCAAAGCATTTAGAAAAAGAAATCCCACAGATCTAGGATCAACTTAACTCTACTAAATCCTAACTTTAACCTGCAGTGTACTTTACTGATGTATGGTTTAAAAAAGAAAAAGAAAAAAAAAGGAGTCTTTCCTGCATACCTCAGGCAATTTCCTTTAAGGGGCCTATGCACAAAAGCAGTGAGCAAACCCCTTGTTATTTTTGCACCACACTGCAAGTGCACAACACGACGCATGTTCATAACAATGTAGTTATTTCAGTAATGTAATATATATTAACCTGATGCAAGTCTATGTGTCACTTAATACTCAAAAATTCTAGTTTATTATAAACATGTGACCCAAAAACGAGTGCATTATGAGAGCATTAAGCACAAACCACTCCTGCCTAAAACCCTCTGCACTATAAAGGTAAAGTGACAGCAGGAAGCTGTTACACACAGAATGAGGTTCCACAAGCAACTGAACCGCACTGTGTATTTGTAGTGAAATCCTATTTTGTATAATAACCTTCATGATGTAGTTCAAGTTAATCTTATAATAGTAACATATCTCATGTGAGGTGCTGGTTAAAGAGGTTTTGATTTTAAGCCATCCTTCAAGAAATACTGTATTTTTTATCAATTACATGACACTGTAGTACACAAGCATTTCTTCCAGTTGCTACAAAACATGTTAATTAGAGCCTCAAAATCAGAGTTTAATTATATGTACAGCCTTTAAAAGAAATCCCACCTCAAGCTATTGTACACATCATCTCAGAAGGCTCGTCTCCAAACTCATACAAGAGGTTCAAATTGTTATGAAGCCAACATAAACCTTGCAAAAGCTGCCATTTTTTGGCCAAATCCTGAGACTACCGATTCACTTTCCAAGAGACGTAATCATTCTGGCCCCGCACATTTCACTACAGTCCCAATTTTATGATGAGAAAAAATTCAAGAAACTAACCAGTATGTAATCATGTTAAAAACAACATATTCCATCTAAAAAGAATGGCCCATGCAGGTAACATGAAAGAAATACTATCAGGAAATGAATGCCCTTTATTGTGTACACTGCTGTGGCCAAATATCTAACAAACAGCTGCAATCTTTGAACGTGAAACACTAAGCGCTGATTCAGTTGAAAACCTCCGTATGCAACTAATTGGTCTGCAGAACGCAGCCTATCACAATACAATGACAAACCTGCTATTTGATGAATTCATGCAGACCTTCTCAACAGAATTATTGGGATATTAAGGCTTATCTATTCTTCGTGACGTAAACGAAATCAGCTGCATTACTGATAAATATTTCAGCTATAATCACTTTATAGAAATAATGTGCTGCTCCCTGATTTTATTTGGTGTAACTGCTATTATAGCTGCAAGATGTTATCTGGAACTTGTCTACTACCAGAGCATTTATCACTAATACAGTTGATGAAGATTACAAGTTTTAGTTGGAACGTACATTTGAAGTAGTAAACCTGTTTTACTAACAGAAAAAGTTTGGAATACTACATGATCAAAAACTGACTGTCAATCTTTCATCTTTTAACAAGAGTTGTGGCTCAAGAGTTGGCAGTTCGTCTTGTAATCGGAAGGTTGCCGGTTCAAGAGCCAGCTCCGACAGTCTCAATCGTTGTGTCCTTGGGCAAGACACTTCACCCGTTGCCTACTGGTGGTGGTCAGAGGGCCCGGTGGCGCCGGTGTCCGGCAGCCTCACCTCTGTCAGTGCGCCCCAGGGCAACTGTGGCTACAATGTAGCTTGCCCAGTGTGCTCCCCGGTGTGTGGATGACTGAATGTAGTTGTAAAGTGCTTTGGAGTCCATAGGGACTAAGTAAAGCGCTATACAAATACAGGCCGTTTAACATTTAACTCGTATTTTGAGATTATAACAATGCTCAGATTGTGATGCTCATGAAAATGTTATTTTGCATGTAGGAGGTCACTGATCTCCATGAGCAATGCTTTTTCAATATGTAAGATGGGGTGGTGGAGGAGTGCAGAGATAAAACCGTTATATATGATGATCTGAAACCCAAGTCTGCCCACTACAAAGAGACCGAGCCTTTAATCTAAGAAAATCAAAGTCATTTACCCTCACTTTGCATCCCACAAAAAGAGCCTCGCTGTTGGTCAACAGATAGACTTAAAAGTAAAAAGCAGTGTTTGAAACGCGACTTGGCCACTATGGATTTTGTTCATTACAAGCAATATGCTGTAGCTGGATCAAGAAATGAGTTGGCAGCTTTGGAAAACTACAGCAGGGGGGGAAAAAAAAAATACTATGAATACTTAATATGATATGATGCAAACTGACATTCAAATGGTGTAATGCTGCACAAAGCATGACTTTGAATAACAAATATGAGACACACAAATGCCCGAGCACACGGGCAAGCCCACACTCAAAAGGCAGTGACTGAGGCTGCCGGTCATGTCTTGCAAAATGCTACGAGATATGAGCCAGTTCTTTTTGCAAATTAGGAAGATATAGGCCAACAGAGTGGGCATGCTGGAGCAGAAAACGGGCCTTGCCCAAGTTACATTACAAACAAGACAATATGCCTGATTTTAATATTGATTTGCTTGTTATTTGTTTGAGCAAATCTTTCAACCCACTCACCCAAGTGTCAAAGGCAAACATGAATAACTGACATTCCAGGCATTTTTGAATGTTAGCTGGTGTGGTTGAAGTCCAATTTTTTCCAAATCCAGACAGAAAACACATTTTCAGCCACGCAGTTCGCATCTGGAGGCTGATGGACCCATGAACACGTACATAGGCAAACATACTGACAATTGTTGCCGCTGTTCTATGGGACAATTGTGCTTGTCTCTGCCCTGCAGTTTTAGTGCTCACATTAAATACACAAAGACAAAATGTCCATTTCAGCAACAGCACGGTGGTGGCGTGCAGCTCTCTCCACCAAAAAGCCAAACAAAAGTATGTCCTTGTTGTCTTGGACAGAATATGCCATTCTACAGCTAGCAGACTGATGCTGTTGTCATGCACTTGCAGCTTTACTTATAGCCTAAACACAAGGGACATTTGTCAATCATAAAGGAGGGACTGAATAACCAAACAGTCCTGGGTATACAGCTAGTCAGAAAGCTACTATTCTCTCTCCATTTTCTTAGCAATGACTAAAACAGCGCTCACCTAGCAATGCAGCTGATATAAGTTTATTCACTCCGCATATTATACATTTCAGTTTTACAACTAATAGTTCACTTTAAGGTTTAGCATTTAAAACAGACAGCATCACGTGCTTTAAAACGGCTAAACTTTGACAGGTTTTGCTGGTCTGTGATAATAGCTTTTCTTCTCTTCCTAAAGATGTAATCAGAATTTAACCAACTGCAAAATAGGATAAGAGCAGAAAATATATGACAATCCAAACTCTAGAATTCCAAAATGACAGGAAAACTTAAAACATTAGCTTTTATGCACACACACACACATACTAATGTGTAAGTTGTGTAGTCATTATACATCTCAGCATGATCTATACATAGCAGCCACGTAACATGAAATTAATTTAATGTGACATTTTGAGAACATGAGAAGTAGGGTCCTTGGTTTTAAAATAGTTTGTGTGTTCTATTCCAATTTTTTTTGTTTTAAATTCGGTTTACACTTATGCCAAAAAGGGAGACTCACAAACTACAGTAGTATCTAAGTATTAGTATTTCAATTACTTTAGAGTTTCCAGTTCTATGCATCCAAAAACAGCCCTTTAAGAATCCTGCTGTATTCTTGTGAGAGTTTACATAAAAACATAACTAATGTGTCTTTACACGAAGTAGGAAAGAAATACATGATGATTTGACAATAATAACCGGATTCACTGAGGAACTCAGTGATTCTCATCTGATCGATCTGTGTCTGACTGAGAAATGTCCACACTGGCTGTTGCTATGTTACCAAGTCACATGGATTCAAATGTACTCTCCTTCTTCTTCTTCTTGCCACTCTGTCAAACGGTGTAAAAGTACTAGTGCAAACGTTAGCCACCTACAATTATGTGTGGGAAACAATAATTCGATGGTGAGCTAGAAAAGGGGGAACCAGGTAACTTCATACTGCCCACAGAGGACTTTAGAAACGGACACCACAGTTAACGCCTTTGCACACTAATCATTTGTCATTTGTAAAGAAACTTCCGATGTATTTGCATTACAAAAAAAACCATAAGTATAAAACCATGAAACTTGATAAAGAGGTAAAATACTAGGCTATGTGAGTTTGTGGAAATTTTGTGTGCGTTTGTTTTCTTGTTTGTTTCAGCACAAACACATTGTTTGCCTGCAGGATATTAGGGACAGGTAACATTGCACACAGACTAGTCGGGATATGTAGCTGAACTCATGTGCATAGTTTATATACTTCAACTGAGCCGTGGTTGTCTCAAAGCCAAATCTGCTACGCTTCCATGTTTATCTTAAAGGGGTATGATGTTTACCATGTTCGCTACTGCACGGAACAATTAAAAGGTCCCACCCTCCACCCAGGGACGATACACGCAATACAATGGACGTTAAACCTAGAGTTAACAACTGCTTTTGTAATTACCTGTTTTAACGTCCAATGTTGGAGAAGTTTATATCGTCGAAAAGGGAAACAGATTCTGCAGTAGGGTCTCCGCCACTTCCTCCCTTCACCAACGCATGTCCTCGAGTAGCAATTTGAGAAGCAAGTAGGCTAAATGTTGACTGAAAACATCACCTCAAGGATATATGTCGCCCTCCCCCATCCAACATACAGTATTAACAACAACGGGAAGACCGTTGTAGAAAACGACTGCTTTTGGCCGACACACAGAGACACTCCCTTTAAGCAGGACGCCCTTTAAACAAACTAACGTAACGCCACTACATACCTAAAGTCTGCAGTCGACGCATTATGGACGATAAAAACACCAATTGGACCCAACAAGTAATGCAACATTGTCGCAAACTGCGACATTTAACAAACGAGTCCTGCTGGCTGCCGTATGAAGGAAACAGTTGAGGACAAAAAGTCGCTGGGAGAAGCCCCTAGTGAGTGCGGTAATAGATGGTTATTTACACCGATAAAGGTCAAACAGAAGTGAAATTCAAGCCGTGCAATTGTGCGCCGTGCAACAAGCATTATCCTTACCTACACATTGAATGAGTTTGTGTGGCCACGAGTCAAGTTCCTTCCGAATACCGTATCTGTCGATTGTGAATTGCTGCCTTTTACACAGGCTCGCCATTTTAAGTCTTCTGGCGGCAGCACTACGGAAGCAGGAAGCACTGCGCCGCACGCCGCGTCAGAGGCGAAATCGCTCTCAGTATGCAAAACAAATAGTCTGATTAAATCAGTCTGTTAATTAGTAACTAACTAAATAAATGCAATTAAGTAATCTATAATATTTGTATTACCCATGTATGGACTTTGTTAAATATTTTCTATTTTAAAAGCGTGCTTTTCCTTGATGTTTTAAATTTTAATTTAATGCTGCTCAGTTATTTTTTTATTTGGTACTTAAAGCTCAGTAACTATACTAGAATGCTGAATTACTTAAAAGGTGTCAAGTTTGTCAACACACACACACACACACATATATATATATATGTATGAACCCTAATGACCCCATCTCTAATCTTTTTCTCCAGACAGTTTCCTGACATTTATTGATCAGAAAACACACTAAGAATACCTGTTCAGTCATTAACATGAATTTCGCTTTGATCTGACAACACAATAAAGCATTTTCCAGCCTAGTAGAGCAAGTTCCTTATTAGGCGACAGTAACCTGTAATGTCTAAATGTATCCAGTGTAAAGCTGCAGACCTCTAATGTGCAGCTGTCAGGTTACGAATAAAGTCCATTGCCAGGTGAAATAGTGTAGCATTTTTCTGTTATATTTTATTTCCTATCTAGTATTTTTATCACTATTATGTCAAAATCATCTAATACCATGTTTAACTGGAGTAGAGAGCGCTCATAGGGATCATTTTGTGAGGAAGAAGAGTTCGTTTATATGAACGTGCTCAGAGTCTGAAGCTGAAAATCTGGGTTTACAAAGAAAGTTGATAACCATCGTTGTGATAGCCCTTATGTCTGACTAAGGTTCCTGATTTTGTCAAGCCAGCTAATGCAAAGAAAGCCAAGTTGTGCTTAACTCCAGATAGTATATCCCTGAGGTCTTACAGTTAGGTAAATACAATCTCAACATGAACAAACATGTGACATTTTAAACTAAAGCATTATATATGTAAGCCAAAATGAGATTTGGCTACATAAATAAGGTATTACATAAATAGGTACTCTTGGTATATTTTCTGTATTCTTGTAGTAGTTCCAGCACTGTGAAGGAGACCTAGCAGCAGAACAATTAGGTATAAAAACATTTATGCATTTATTGCAACCCCTTTTTGAATTGACAATTTGCTTTGGAGTTACAGCTGGGTTTTGTTGGTGATGTTAGTAAGGTACAGTTTTACATATAAAACATATTCCCCTAGAGGATCCATATGACACTTAAAGAATGTTATAAATTTAAAAAAAAAAGTGAAAAAGTGTCACTTCCAGATGATTTTAAACAAAACTTATTCTGCTCCTGAACCAGGTGATGTGTTAGGCATCAGTTGCCATGGTAATTTAGCCCAGTAAAAAGAGAGAACCACTTTCATGACACTCAAAACTCTGACTTTAAGCTAAACATAGCTCAATAACCCACTGCTTCATCGTACACCGCTTTGGTGAGGACCAGATCATTTTTACTATGTCCTGAAAAAACCCTTAGAATTAAACAAACGTGTTTACGTTTTGCCATGACTATATGTCAGCTCTCTTGTCATAATTGGGTTGCCACAGAGGGGTAGCTCTGCATTTTTGATATGTCAGATTTCTATTTGACCAGTGTTTATACTGGTCACTCTCTCAAGGACACCCATTCAACTGCTTGTTAACACAGATGTCTAATGAGCCAATCATGTGGAAGCAACTCAATGCACTTAAGCATGTATACATGGTCAAGACGACCTCCTGTAGTTGAAACCGAACATCAGAGTGGTGAAGAAAAGCGATTGGCAAACCTTAATACATAATACAAGTTAAACATTATTTTAACACCACAGCGCACATCTGTATTTCTCATAACCATGTCCACTTCTTTATGACTACAGTGTACTAGTCATTTAACTGTTGCTTGCAGCGGGATATCGCACCATGTCACAAAGCTCAAATAATCGCAAACTGGTTCCTTGACTATGAGTCAAGGCACTGAGCACAAATGGCTTCTACAGGCACCACTTCTCAATCCAATAGAGCACATCTGGGATGGCAGATTCATTGCCATAGACTGCCAGATTCATCACAGACGAGCAACCAACAATTCAGCAACTGTGTGAATTTTTCATGTCAATATGGAACCAAGTCTCTAGCACCGTGTTAAATTATTTGCCATGAAGAATTAAAACAGTTGTGAAGGCAAAAGGGAGTGCAGCCCAGTAGTACTAAGGCATGTCAAATAAAGTGACTATTGTATTTATATATTTTTATATGTGCACGCACACATACACAAATCAGGTTATTATTAAGAAGATCTCTGGAATACACTTTAGCACTATGAGCTTGGTAAATACAAGCAGTGATGTGAAAGCTAGGACAGAGAGTTTGATCACTTAACTAAAATAAAATTCCGACATCTTAATCAGATTTGAAAAAACAGTAAGAATTTCGTTGTGTCAGTATTAGTAGTAAAAGCATGCTTGGTCCTATATAAAACACAGCACTGACCGGCGATAATGACAAAAATAATTAAACGGCTTCAGAAAAATGCCCAGCTGCATTTTATGATAAATATGTCTGCCACTGTCTGTAACCTGCAGCACACTATACTAACGGCGTTGTAATGCGACGTTCACGTGCTGCCGGCATTCTCAAACCTTAGCGGAATGATGGCCTAACGCCAACAGAAAATCGACAACAACAAAACATTTGATAGCAACCGAATAGGCTTTAAAAAATAAAATATGGGAATTTCGCTCCTTATAATTGAAGTGCATGCAAATTAATCCAAAAGAATGACCATTTTTGCATTTCTTTCCAAAGCGTGTCTGGCACATCTGATCCGATCAAGCTTACGAGGAGGACCTGAATGCGACAAACGTCTCTCAGCCGGTGTTTTCATATTTTTACGCCCCTCCGCTCTTGCACGGTGGTTTCCATGCTTCAGAGACGACAAACGTAGTCTGCAGGTAAATTATAGCGTTACCGGGTGTGCAGCATTTCCCCCTTTGTAGATGAGATATAGGTTACATTCGATCTACCTAGGCTTTGTCATTAAAAGCGACAGTCTTTTCAGCAACATGTTATGTAAGTGAAAACTGCACTGCTCAGAACATATTGGCAACCTAAGTTGGATATTTCCAACAACGTGTCAGTGTTGGTGTGATCAATTATTTATTCATTTGAGATCATGGATGAAATTACACCTCACTCTCATTGTACATTGTACACATTATCATGTATTTCTTCTAAAGAAAGAGCGTCTTTAACCATTAAATAGCAATCATCTTTGGTATATGTCTGCATCCATGCTACAGTAACCAGGGTCTGAACCTTTGTTAAAGGCGTTCCTCAGAACTGGGCATACCCCAGCGTCACCACTACCAGCATGCACTGTATTATAATCAGAGTTGTGCTTTTGCAGTAATGGGATCAGATGTGACTTGCCTTTGTCTTTTGATAAAGCCTTTTTGATTATTAGCCTTCATTTCGAAGTGCATCAAATAGCTCCCTCCTCTCCTCCGTGAGCTATTTAATTATGGGAAACATATGAAGTTAAAATAATCCCCTACTATTTAAAGAAACTGGAAAGCTTTTTAGGGCTTTAAGGTCTAGAGGCTGTAATAGAAGCTAGATAATGCATTTATTTGTCTTTGTTTACTAAATATGACTGATTAAAGAAAAAGATCATCATAGTGAGTTCATCCTTTAAAGACCATAAGAAGCATTCTGCTTTCATCATGTCTGCATCATGATTGAGGTCTCCAACCCTACACTATATATGTGTGCCAAAGAGACAATTACTTTCCCGTTCCACAGACAGAGGGACTAATAATCCCAAAAGGAATTTCTACTCATGAGTATAGATGTGTTTTTAACTCAGAGTGACTCAGAGTGTGTTTGTGTGCTGACAGGAAAACCATGACTCTGGACAGAGGATCTTTCACCTATGCCAGTGGGGAAGAGTACCACGGCGAGTGGAAAGAAGGCAAGACAATCCCTTTTATCGGTTTTAAAGAAAGCTTGTGGGATGTCCAAACATGTTTATGTTAGTACAAGGGAGACAAGCTGTCACTTGTAGCTTTAGTAGTATGTTTAGAATCTGTCTCCGAGGTGCTGTTGCTTTACCAACTCGTGAACAGGAGCCCGAGATACTTCAACTCCTCCACTTGGGGCAGGGTCTCGTCCCTGACCAGGAGTGGGCACTCCACCCTTTTCCGGCTGAGGACCATGATCTCAGATTTGGAGGTGCAAGCTTTTGCAACGGTCGCATAGGGACTGAATGGCCCGTAGCAATGGGCCAGACACCCCATACTCCCGAAGCACCCGAAGCAATGTGGGTTAATTTTGACAGAGTACAGAACAAAAGGCAGCCGACCACCAAAGAAGAACTTCAAGAGGCCTGGAGTTATATTGCTCTCTTAGGCAAGAAAGCTTGTCTAAGAGAGTTCAGGTTGTGTTGAGCATAGCAAATGCTAACTTTCAATCTTCCCATTATTTAAATCTGGTTGTATGCACACACCATGTGGAACAAAGCTATTAATAAGGAGAAATATACTCAAAATCAAAGCATCAACTAAAGCAGCATCCATTAGATAAGGTAACAAGTGAGCTGCCTCACTGGGCTTGATGTTCACCCATCTGTGCTGGGTTTAACATTTTAACTTCAAAGTGCACATAACAGAGTGCTTTGTAAGTGATTTGTATTTACATAAATAATGTTATTACAGGGAAGCAGCAGGAATACAAGCAAGTGTCAATGGCAGCAGTTATCATCAAGCTGTGGGGAAAACATCTTGTCCAAATTTTCACCTTTCTAAAATATCACAGGATGCTTGCTCTGCTTTAAATCTCCCTAACACACATACAGTGATGCTACATATAGTGACATACAAGCTCAAGCTATTTAGTCAAATCCCAATTAGCAAGCATTGGTAACCCAAGAGAAGCATGACTGACTTGCTAGCTCTGGCTTTGTCTGGATTAGACTTTGGACCTGTTTTGGAAATCTTAGTGTCCTCTGTCAGCTGCTTCTGAGAAACTAAGCTAATATGCTAGGAATAAGACAATCCCAGAGTTTTATATTTTCTCTTGGCATATGGTTTGTTATAATTTCCAGGTGCTTTTACATACAAGCAACACAACTTTAGCTATTGTATTAAACAAATTTTGCTCTACCTGCATTTTCAGTGTGGCTTTTGTGGATTAAATCAGTTGTAGGTGTTTGCCCTCTGATGTGATTATAAGCTTCAGTCGTGGATCACAGGCTTCTAGGAGGGGAGTGCAAGTACATTCCTTGACTGTTTTCACAATCTGGATCCCAAAGTAGAAATCCCTGCTAAAAATCTGCTGGATTAGACTGCTGTAATTCTGAGTGCACAGGAGGCAGATGGGACAGTAGTAAACCTTTCTCTGAGCAAGGGTGGAGGGGTATTTAAATCCAGGCACGTACTAACTCGTGTGACATGAGAAGTCCGTCTACAGTAAAAGTGAATTTAAATCCCTCGGCCACTCTGTAAGTTCACAGGGTAGGCTCGGTTTTCCATCAGTATGTTACAACTTGTTATGTAGGAGTAAACCACAACAGATCTGGTGGTTGATTTTAATTAGATTCCTCACAAGTGAATGGTATCTTCTGTTTGAAGTTACTGCCATTGCTCACTTTAATGTTGTGGAACTTTCCAGGTCGGAGACATGGTGATGGCCGGCTCAAGTTTCAGGACGGAACCTGTTACACCGGTCAGTTTGAGAATGGACTCTTTCATGGGTCTGGTGTACTGCTTTTTACAGATGGATCCAGGTGTGTGAATGAAACGAGTGGCAACAACAAGAGAACACATGTTGTACTTGATTAAAAAATATATTCATGCTCTACTTTTTACTGTGTCAGATACCAAGGCGAATTTGCACACGGAAAATTTCATGGCACGGGTGTCTTCAGTCGATATGATGGTATGAAGTTTGAAGGAGAATTCAAAGATGGGCGTGTTGAGGGCTATGGTAAGTGTTTTACAGCACTGGAACAGCCTGTCCATCAGGGTGTCGTATTCTCTCTCTGTGCTTGGTCATAGCATCCTCTCTCTGTCCCTCCAGGGCTACTGACTTTCCCAGATGGAACTCACGGTGTCCCACGAAATGAAGGCTTGTTTCAAAACCACAAGCTGCTGAAGAGAGAAAAGTGTCCAGGAGTGGTGCAGCGTGCACAGGCTTCAGCCTCCAATGCTCACAGCCTGGCACTTTGACAACCCTGAAAGAGTCACAGTCAAGGTTCCAGCACCATCCGAAAGGGCGTCAGGGATTGTACTTGAATATGTTTCCCCAGCTCTTCTCCTCTCAGTGTCTTCATCTCTTCTTTTACCATCACTTTTTTCTTTTTATGCATGTTCCTTGCTCTGCTTTACCAGACGCTTGGAATCCACATGCAAATTGACCAAATAATGACTTTCTGGAAGACTGACATGAAATATGAAGACCATAAAGCACACCTTTAACTTCAAGTTGTGAATACAGCGAATGCTGCTGTTCTGGTGTTCTGAACAGCGTCTTTTTGTCTTTCCTACAGAATAGTTAGCTTTCTTTGATCAAACGATAAAAAATGAGACATCTGGTTCTTTGAAGAGTTTGTAAATTAATTCTATGGGTGGACTAAATTCACTTTAAAAAGGTGCAAGCTATTACAGCAGTGTGAAACCTAAACGTAGCTTATGAATTTTTAACTAGCAGTGCCACAAGCAGTGCTTTTATAAGTGGGTCCGCTTTTGTTCTTCACATTCACATGCATGTGCAAGAGCATGGCAGCAACATGATTCACATTCATGACAGCATGCCCACTAAGCCAGTCGCAAAGACGGAGGGCTAAAACAATGCACCACGTCAAATAGTTTTTAATTGTCTTTAGCATTCAAAATGTTTGACAGGTGGAAAACGACACACACAGCATGCTCATGAAACAGGTGAACGTAAATGCTTCTGAGAACACTCCAATGGCCAGCTTTAAGAGTCCCTCAACTGAAAACCGTACTGCTAACTTTACAAGTAAAGGGATCCATTTCTCCACTATCCCCCTTTTGAAAATCAGTATTCACGTTTGCCTTAAAGACATTTTTGCGCAAGAGTGTAGTTCAAGGTTGTCTGATTCTAAAAAAACAAAAGACGCACAACGCCCTCTCTTTCCCTTCTTGACTCCATTGCTTATAACTTCCCTGTCATCTTCATGACTGCGAGACATATCGCTAAGTTGGTGCTGAGGTTTTAGCTCCTATCAGTCGCAAGTCCTTTCTCCCAATACACATCACATTGACATTTAAAATCACAACTAAATGCACTCAATTATGGACCTAAATCTTTAAACAAGGCAGCAAATCGAATGATGTATAAATCAGATATATATTTCATTTTGTAATGCGTGTACTCCTTTTGTGATATGTATAGATAGTCATTGTCTGTGACTGCATATGGTTTGACCTCTGGAATGAATTACTGGTCAGGTGGAAAATTGTACTACTGCATTATTTAACACAGTGTAGTTAAAGAACGTGTTAAGAATTTATTAGTAACCTTTATAGCTGATCACAGCCGACGTGTGATTTCTGATTATTTCCGTGTACTTGAACAGTTAATAGGCCTTAAAGAGCATTTGTTGAGATGGTTTGTCTAGGGTTGCCAACACAGCGCTTCAACCAAAGACAGACAAAAGATATTACAGCTATTGAACTAGAAAACAGTTAGCATAAGTTGAATGTTTTCCTGAACACTAAAGAGCAGATTAAAGAGGGAATTGAAATTGATTCTGCTTTAAATATTTGTGATGTTTCGAGCAGGGTTTTTACACATTTACAGACATTCACTGCTGTTATCGAGTATCGATCACAGTCTTGCATTGTTGCTTTGAACACTCCTTTGATGCAGCAACATGGTGGAAAGTACAATCACAAAGACAGAGGATAATATTAGACAGAAAAGCAGTACAGTGAATGCGTTAGTACCACTTTATAAAACACACTTTAAGGCTTGAACTGTGTGAAAACAGTGTTATATGCTGCAGATCTCTTAAAGGCTTTTTTTGTTCTTTTCCATCAGACACAACACTTCCTCAAGCCTTCTTTGCTTCCACACTTCTGCCTGAGTGAAACTGGATACACTAGAATCACACATCCTTTTCCAAATGGAAACAAATGGTGCTTTAAAAGCGTGCCTGCCCAGATTTTCACTTGCCTGGAAAACATTTCAATTCTTAGGTTTTTGTTCAGTAACGATTTAATGTTGCTTTGAGTGCTCTCTGAGAAAACTGTTGCACAGTATCCTGTAACGTTCCTGGAATAAGTCTCACACAAGTGGTAACCAGTGGATGTGTTTAATAAAGATGTTTTTGCTGAAAATGAAACACGTTTTTCATTGAGTGTCACTGTTTTAATTGAGCAAAGAAACGGGAAATGTTTTAGATGTTTTAGAATGTTTTTTGGGTTTTTTTCATAGCTTATCAGGGATTCTAACCTAAAAGGTAAATTATAGGAGAAATGTTTGCATTTCACTCACAAACAGGTTCCACTGGATTTTTTGCTCCACAGCAACAACACAGAGGGGACACCTCCACGGTTCCCCATCCCCTCTTTCTCGCTATACATCTTTCCAGCCCTAACTCACAGCAAAGCAGCATGCAACTCACCATTAGCTGAAAACATCAACACTCAAAAAGTAAAACAAACACTTTTCTGAAACTTTCATTTGATATACACAGGTTATAAAAGCTGTGCTAAGATTAGGTCGACAAAATAAAACCATAACACTTGCACACGCTGCGTATAACCTTCTGTTGTTGGTGATATGTTTTCCCCAGTGTCCCTGACAGTTACACAATATTGCTTTTAACAGGAAATGTGTCTGTGTGTGATAGTTTATCAGACGCACTGCCTAAAATAAGCACAGTGATACATGAAAAAACAACATTTTACACCAGCACTGTGAGAAATACAGCAGGACCACAATATTTGTTTAGGAAGCTGTGCTGGCTATATTTAGAATATGCTACTGTACTTAAAAGACTACAGTATAAGCAGAGCAGCAAATTGTTTCCCCAGCGTGAATGACAAATGTCCCTCAGGAACATTTGAGCCTCTGATGATAGAAGGAAAATATGTTGCTGAGCTCCTGCTGAATCTCTG
Source organism: Hemichromis elongatus (assembly GCA_015108515.1). Lineage (NCBI taxonomy): Eukaryota > Metazoa > Chordata > Actinopteri > Cichliformes > Cichlidae > Hemichromis > Hemichromis elongatus. The sequence goes on along the minus strand of VUQR01012827.1, from coordinate 72,402 downwards.
ACTGTAGCGGGGGCATACCCAGCATCTCTGCTGTTGTCAGCTGGCATCTCAAACACAGGGCTAATGCGTTCTCTGGCCTGGCCTGTTGGCTCAATAAAAGAAGGACCTCTAATGTATATTCGAAAACAAATTTTACACCATCCCTATCTCTGTCAGCTTTGTTTAACTTTTTAAAGGGGTCCCAAATCAGAGATGAAATAGTCAGTGTGCTTGTAAAAATATTAAACACTTTAAAACCTAATTTCAAAATCCCGAGGCTGGCTTTGTTTCTTCAACCATGAGTTGTTTTCTTCCCCTTTTAAATAAGAAGATGCTTTTTAAGGTTAATGGTAATTCCCAGCTGACATTTTCAGACCGATTTAGAGGTTTTACAGTAATGTCCTGGAAAGGCAGATGCAAATATCATTTACACGGCAATACACATAAGTAGATAATATATTTATATATAGAGAACCTGAGGCAGATACTCATAGAAAGTGATATAGAAAGAATATACAATATGAGTCAATGGTGGATCATCACCCAGGTGGATTTTAGCTGACTGAGAGCCTCAACAATCCCGGGATATCTGTTGGCTTTTAGTTAAATGTGGCAGAACTGTAACCACTCAGTTGCAAAGTAAATTGAGGTGATCCTTACACAGATGCACAGCTTTGTGCTGCACTGTTCACTCCTCTCCTGAGTTGTTCTCAGGCGACAGTACTCCCACCTTCCTCAGTTTCTCCAGCCTCTGCAGGGTCTCCACGATGTCAAACTGCCATTGTTTTACCTGCTGCACTGCTGTCAGTCCTTCCTGTAATCACACTGTCATTTTATTAGCACTGAGGTATATAGCATGCAGAGTGTTGGGATGTGAGCAACATCATGTTAGTTTTTAATATGCAGGCAGTAAATATGCTTTTAAATAGTAGTAATATAGTGTAATAACAAATATAATGTTTAGATTTAAAAATCCTAGTAGTGTGTGCGTGTGTGTGTGTGTAAGGTGGTGGAGGCCGGTCCCTTTAGTTTACAAACAGGCAAAAGGTGAAGAACTGAATAGGGGCGACATTGGCATGAAACTGAACTTGTGATTATGTCGTATGCACCACAGTGTTAATTTCTTCGCATGAAGACAGGAAACTGCAAGCACTGTTCAGAGGAAAACAGAAGCCACTTAGCACATCTGAAGATCACACCTTACATCTTGCTCATTGAATCAAACCCACCCCTAACAACCAAAAACCTGAAATCATAGCGCCAGTCTGACAGTTTATGAGGTGGCGCTGATCTACATTTCTTGACTTGGATCAAAACTGCCTTTCAAAACTGTCATCGCTGTCTCACTTCATGACAAGATAACCAAACTAGCGTCGTATTTGCACATATGGAAATCAAAACTGTCCCGTGAACCAGGTCCTTTACACTTTCACACCCATGCTAACCTGCACACTTATGAGCATTAAAGATGAAAAAAAAAACTCACATGATTTTTTATTTTTGTGTCGGCTCCTGCGACTATGAGCAGCTTCACTATCTTGTATCTGTTGAGACGCACAGCATCGTGCAGGGCTGTGTCACCTTCCTAAAAGCAGGTTTTAAAAAGAGCATTTTTGTTAATGACTTAAATAAACTGCAGCGGTCATGAAGCACAGAAATGAAAGACACCGTGGAGCTTCCACCTACCCTGTCCCTGGAGTTGATTAAGGCCCCACAAGACAGCAGGTATTCCACAATAGACGTGTGGCCTGTTCTCGTGGCAACATGCAGAGGCGTGCTATGCAACTGCAATACAGACAATGATATAATCTGAGACTGTGTGCAAATTCACTTTCAGTTAGAGGCTAACTGCAGAGCCCAATAAAATTCACATTTACCTTATCTCTAACATTAAGATCAGCCCCGTGGCTCTTCAGGACTTCGACGACCGTCAGGTTTCCCCCTCTGCAGGCCCAGTGTATGGCCCTGGAACCCAGCTGAAACACAGTAAGAGCCCCCCCATCACATCCCATTAGTAGTGCAGGCATCAGGTCACTAGAACCAGGAGCTTTAGTTTGAGAAGGTAATCCCACTCAATCCCATCATCATCTTTACAAACCTGCAGTGTGCACACACATCTTACTTGATCTTTTAAGTTGATATCAGCTCCTTTTCCTAAAAGCATTTGGACAACTGGAGCATGTCCTTCCAGGCAGGCGCGGTGGAGTGCTGTCCTCTTCAGCTGGCAAATGTAAATATGTTATTTGCTGAAATTTTAGCATGCTATATTTTATTCATGTTTTGCTGTGATGAAGGGAGAGCCCTACCTCATCGCAGGCGTTTGGGTTCCCACCATCTGCCAGATACCTGTCTATGATATCCAGTTTGCACTCACTGGCTGCGCTCATGAATTCTGCAGTAACCACAGGCTCTATCTGTCCACACAGAAACACAGAGGAGAAGCAGAGTTTCACTTTATACATCTCTGACATGAACACAGCTTCTGAAAATCGTGTCTCACCACTTGCATTTCCACAGACAGCGTGGGTATGAACGTTTTTTTGGTCTTCTTTTTTCTTTTGCTCAGCTCTGAGTTATCCTGTCCTGCACTCAGGACCGATGGGATTCTCCCCGTTCTCTCATCTGCCTGCAAAATGACGGGAACAATAGCAAACACAGTCTGAAAACCTAGATCAGCGAGGGAGTGTTGGCTTTGGAAGCAGCCGTGCCAAGCAAGCGATGGGGTGTTGAGAGCTGGGAATGACAGTGTTAATGTCAAAACAAATTCACAGCATAGTGCAAACCAGGTTTGGCCATAGCAATAGAAACATTTCAGATAAAATGCCTGTCATGTGCTTTTCATCGTCACATTTTGATATTAGTTATCAGATTTAATGTAAAAGAGCACTATAGCTACAACACTTACTTTTATGTTTTCATGTTTTCATTAAGGACTTTTTTGAATTTTGATATTGTGATAACAACAGAAAAATACCTTTGTGCTGGGAGAGAGACAGAGGGTGTCAAAGGATTATAATTTTAGGAGTCAACAGAAAAATGACTGCAAAAGCCACTGCGGGAATAAAGGTTTTACCTACCTGGGTTTTCTTTTCTTGTCCTGTCTCATGGTCCATCACACCGGCCCACTGCGCAACTGTTTCCATCCCTGGGATAAAATATGCAAAAACACAATAATAATCTAGTAATATTGAACAACTAAATGTGATCAGTGTTCACCAATAATCTAAAAATAGCTTATAGAGAAGTGCTGTTGGGGACAGTGGCTCGATGGCTTCAGTGACTTCAGTGACTTCATGGTGGGACATTGTGTTACTCCAACAAACAGGTGTGTGTGTACTTTGCCGTGTACTTGCCAGACCTGCATTCTCGCTCTCTCTCTTCCAATGTCATGCCTGCACACACACACACACACGCACGCACAATTGTTTTCATATCCTAGTGAGGGCATCTAGTTGGCATAATACTTATCTTAACCTTAACCATCCAAAATGAATGGCATTTCGCCCCCATAAGGCGCACACACACACACACAAAGAAACTTCAGACCTTTCAGGCAGGTCATACACAGAGGGTATATTCATTGCATAAGCTCCTGGTTGTACTCCCTCCTGTAGCTGCTGCAGTATGCCTGTCTCTTTTACTTCAATATTCCCCTCATAAACATGCTGGTTTGGTGGATTATGCTAACTCTAAAGGTTTGATCACTGTCAACTGATATCTTGATTGGACACTTAGTCTGTTATTTTGTTTGGTTAGTTTTGATAAACTACTTTATATGAGCATTCAGAATTGCAGGCAGGACACGTGAGCACTGGGGGAAGGTCTTTAGTTGTTTTTACCTGAGAAATAGAGTCAGCATCAGCGGCGATTCTTTGATTTTTTGTTTGCTCTTTTGCAGCTTATAGATAAACCAGCAAAGGGCATGGATTTTGTAAATCGGCTGCCTTTGTCTGTATATCGTACATGCCACAGTGCTGTTTGATAAAACCTTTCAGGTGTACTTCAGTGTTTTATTTACCATGTCTGACACTTCCCCTCCTTTCACATGATGTCTTTGTGCAGATTTTAATTATATAGACACACACACACTCTCATGGTCACACACAGTCAGAAACCTTTGCAAATGAGTGACATGTTAATGTTTAACCAGTGATTCTGAAGGAAGTGACAGAGTTCAGAGAGATAGGAAGCAGCAGCAGCCATTTTAGCAGAACACAACAATAGATGTTGTTATGTTCGTCTCCTTCTCCTCTCCTCTCACCCATGGAGCCCTGGCAAGGACACAGTTAACAATCAGCTTGTCTTTTATCATCCTGGCTGTGAGTACCGTTGCTCATATCACTCTAATCGATGTTGGTCTTGGTTCTTTACTTTGTTAAAACCATTTTAAAAAAGTGTAAGCTCACATTTGTCATTTAAATTTACTCTAACTAATGTCTATAATTACGGAGGTTTGTATCTTGTGTAGAGAGAGTTTAGTTCGTGACGTTGCTGGTATAAAGTGGAGATTATGTTCACTGCCGTGAGTTCAGCACTGTGTGTGTTTCAGGTGCAAGTACGAGCGCCATGGTAACGCTGAATCACTTGAGTGTAGCAGACCTGGACGACAGCTCTCTGCAGCTGCCTGAGGCCGCAGAAGTGGCAACCCCAAGACCAGCCTTTCACGGGACGAAAGTGGTCTCAAAGACTGACTCCAGAGATGTTTTTCTCAAAAGGTGCAGCACATCTGTAGTACTGCATTCCCTTTGTAGGCATCTGTGCTATTATTAAGAATAACTAATGCTATATTTTGTTGCATTTTTTTTTAAATAATCTGCTGCAAAGAGAGGAGAACCTTTTCTTTAGCCTGGTGCTGCTGATCGGATGTTATTTGGCTATTCTGATTCCTGCTTATCTCCCCTTGGACAAGGTGGCAGCTATCAGGGATGACTATCAACATCCCACAGATATGGTACAGATCCATCTTTGTACATCTTGGCAAGCATTTGAGATGATTTCTTTCCCCTCGGCTTAAATGTTTTTCCCTCTGTTCAGGCTGGACTAAATCGGTCAGCCTCTGTGCTGGCAGGACCCTGTCTGCCTCGCTGGTGTCTAAACCACCTCAAGCAACTGTCTTGTTCTGTTGGCCTCCAAGACATCCCCGTGTTTGTACAGCAGGAGAGGCCTGAGTCATGGAGCCTGTCCCCTCCTCTAGGGTTTCAGGGCATCGAACAGCATCTCGCTGCAGCGCTTGCCTCTCTGCCTCAACCTGGCCTGCCTCCATTATTGAAGAGAGAAGGCAGCTGCACGCGATGTGTGGTGGTGGGTAGTGGAGGGATTCTTCACGGGAGCCGTCTTGGATCACATATAGATCAGTATGACATCATTATCAGGTATGCATTCCTGTGTCAAGTGGACACCAGTGGAAAGACAGACTCTGGCGCCTATTTTTAAACTGCTGTGATGGTTGTCATCTCATAGGCTACATCTGTGTTACCAGGCTCAATAATGCTCCGGTGCATGACTTTGAGAGAGATGTTGGTTCGAGGACAACCATCCGCCTGACATACCCAGAGGGAGCACCACACTCCTCAAATGAGTACAAAAAGACTAGCATATTTGCTGTGGTGGTCTTTAAGAGCCTAGATTTAGATTGGCTTACTTCTGTCATCACCAAACAACCTCTGGTAAGGCAACATCACAAGATCCTTCACCGTACACAGAAAGAGCACATTACACACACAAGCTTTACAGAAAGTCATATAGCAATGGCACTACACCTTATATCTTGTTTTATTTTAATTTTTTAATAGAGCTTCTGGTCCAAAATATGGTTCTGGAAAGAAGTTGTGGATCATATTCCCCTGACACCAGAGAGCTTTAGGATCGTCCACCCAGAGATTATTCACAAGACGGGCCAAGTTATAGAGAAATATGAACTGGACCAGAGAAATGTAAGTTTGTTTGTATGAATGAACAGTTTGTGGACCTGTCTGAGACATGTAACCTAGGGCTGTCAGCGTTAATCGCGTTAAAATGGCGTTAACACAAAACCCGCGTTACCGCGGATCGCCTTTGTGTGGGGCTGGACGGCGCTAACTCGATTAGTAATGACTGTGCAAATTTAAAAAATTACATTCACTTAAAATCATAAAAACACCATTTTTAAATTCACCACCGTTAGGAGGGCTTTTGCTATTCCGCTGAGTAATTCTAAAGAAACAGGAGACTCAACTCTTATGTTGCAAACTACATCACAGGTCGTTTTTTTCTCCCTTCAAGAACATATTGCCAACAATTGGTGCAATTGCAGTGGTGATGGCTTTGCAGATGTGCGACCAGGTGAGCCTGGCTGGGTTTGGGTATGACATGCAGCACCCCGATGCCAGGCTTCATTATTATGAGGCCATACGCATGGAATCAATGAAGTCTCAAGTAAGTTTAGCTGGATGACCAAATCAGCGGCAAGGAGGCATCTGAGCTTCATGCTCTGACTCATGCTTTATATCGTCATATTCAGGTGGTGCATGATGTAACTGCTGAAAAGCTCTTCTTGAAGGACCTGGTGGCTGCAGGAGTAGTGACTGACCTAACAGGAGGGGTATGAGTCAAACACTGGTGATATACTCAACTGAAGAACACTGCACACTCCAGACTGACTTATCAAACGCTCACAGTGTCACGTGGTTAACTGATTGCAGAGCACATTTAACTCCAAGTGACGCTAGGCTAATTTTTCCTCATTATAATTCAATGAACATGTTAAGTCACTGGATTCTGTACAGTAATTGTGATAGGAGAAGCTAAATTGTGTAACCACACAGAAACATGTCAGTGATGGTCTGGGTTCACACTGTAATATTTCAATTGAGTTTACAACAATTTAATAAACATAAAACATAAGAATGTGAGACTACTGATTGGTTTTTCTCAAAAATTATTCACAGTTTATAAAGACAGACAAACCATAATTACTATTACATGTTTCATTCATACATGTTATGATGCTGCCTTTAATAAAGGCAAGAAAATGGAAAATTTCTGCATTTCTTTAAAACAAACAAATTTAAAAAAAAAACAACTCAGTAAAGCTATACAAATATTTAGTTTACTAATAAATAGGAAATAAAACAAATACATATTTTTAAGAATATATTAAAATATCCAAAAATTAGGGAGTGGAACATGCTTTATAAACAACAAGGTGTGTACAGTGCACAGTGGGGTTTGATTTATCTAATCAGAAATCAGAAAGTGTTTTCAATAAATAATTTTGGGTCGACTCATCTTAGGATTTTACACACAATAAAAAAAAATATGTTGACAATGAAACAGATGCAGAACACATAGAATACAACATGTAAAGTAAGAGAGTTTTTTTTTTTTTTGTTCTTGGCTACTCTGACCCACTGTGAGAGTGTGGATCCATCTACAGCAGTGGGTTGCGTGAGGGCTCCCATAATTTGCTTGCCAACTGCCTGCAGTGCTGGAGGATGATCTCAGTGGGGATGACTCCCAGGTGAACTGTTAGGAGCTCGTAGCATTTCACTGGTTCGCCCTGGTGATTCTTACTGTAGTACCGAAGCAGCTTCCTGCAAGACGCATTGCTTTGTTTAGTCAGGAGAACAAATTGAAGACTAAAATTTCAATCCACCGATTTGGTTACCTGTAGTAGTCCCAAGCAAGCATCCCGATGGGGGCAGAGTCATCGGGCAGGGTGGGTATGTCCTTTGCCTCCAACTTGAAGCCCTGATTAATGAGATTATAAAAACTGAATTATAGTCTTTTTTTGTTGTTTCAGGCTGTTAAAGCTGTTTTATGGATAACAACAAAGTATAGCAGTGACTTACAGTTTCATTTTCAAACCAGAGAAAGTAGCAGAAGTAGAAATCTCCATCACGCAATGTTAGAGTGGAATAACCCTTCTGAAGATAGAGTCGTGTTGTGCTGACCAGGCTCCACACCTTCAGTATGGATTAAAAATGTGCGTACTGTGATTACCCACACATTGTCTTATACACAACCTAATGTACGATGAACATGAGGCTACAGATAGTTGGTCTAACTGATCACAAACACATAAACCTACCACCACACATAAAACAAAACTATCTGTACACGTTTGACTTCAGATGTATAAACAGCAAAGTGCAAAACACAGTTTCAAAGGTTTCGGTGAGTAAAAATATCACTTGATCGTGTACAGTAATTTGTTTTCACAAAATTTACACTATACACTGTGCGAAAATCTTGAGTCACCTCTCAGTTCTTCATATTTTGCTTCCAAGAAGTCAGACTTTGTTATTTTTTGAGTCATATGTCTCCAGGCTTTCTGAAGGTCTTTCAAAGTTTTTCTTTGATATTGGCTGCCTTTTCACCAATTCTTTGCACCTGACCATTTTTAGAGGTATATAAAAGGGGACCTAACTCAAAAGAGGAATTAATGTTGTGTCTAGACTAGGGCTGGCAACGTTAATGCGTTAACGTGTCATCACGATTAAAATTTTTAATGCAAATAACCCATCCTGAACGCAGAATGACTCAAAATCCCTGAACGCATTTCAGGCAGTTTGTCCAAAGTTTGCTTATTCTGCGCTCCAGATGAGTTATTTGCTTAATCATGATGACAGGTTAACGTGTTAACGTTGACAGCCTCAGTCTGACATAACAGAAATAAATCAATGCACCCATTTCCTATTTTCCCAGCAAAATAGAAAGAAATGAGGAGGGGGCTATTGACTTCTGTACAATTCTATACTTAACCCCCTTCCCCAAAATAAATAAGGTGTAGTTCTAGTTTTAGTGACCTTGTTTTTGATATACTGAGCCACTGGTCCCTTCCCCAGCTCAGACGTAGTCCGCTCTGTGATGCTGAGCGATGGCGCTATCATTTGTCCGCTTGATCGGTCCACACAGATAAAATGAACGAGGCCAGGAAAATCCTCCAGGTAAGTGAGATTAATCAGTTAAGATCAATACATTCAGCATAACAATCGGTTTGTTTGTGTTTTTTTAAGTGTATGCATGTTGTTGAAACCCATAAGAATGCAAAATATACTTTTACAAATATTATGAATTCTGTTTTGTAGAAAAAAATTGCACCAAAATCAGACAAAACAGGACATCAGTGTTGTTGCACTAAGAGGATATGAGACCATGGTGATATTCCTCTTGCTTTTCACTAATAGGAAGTCCTTCCAGTCCATCAGTTTCTCCCTTTAAGAGTGAGACAAAGAAGAAGATAGGAAGACAAAGAGGATATAGAGAAAACAATGAAGAACGAGGCTGCACAGTGTCACACTAAAAAATATGAATTCAAGTTGGCAAACCTAACAAACATGACAATGAAAATAGTCGCTGACAGACACTCACTGCACCATGGTCTGGGCTCGTTCTTGCAGACCAGGGGAGAGACGACGAGGAGGGTCGGCTGGTCCAGAGTCAGACAGAAAACACTGTCGGTATATGCCACACAGCTGGGTCTTCATGTTCTTGCACCACGGGATCAGACTACAACATAAACATACATTTATAGCGTCACAGGGTCATCCAACTGTCTTGTTGTAATTTGGCCAGCAGGGGGCGGTAAGAGACTTACTCTCTACTGAACCCAGGCCCTCCTCTGGAGAAGGCCCGGTTTTTGAATTCGGTCCAGACATTTTGCAACTGTGAGGACTAGTTAGAAATAGAAAGGCCAAAAAAAAAAGATTTAATTGGACCGTGTGCAAACATTCGGT
>VUQR01012827.1:6662-32313 GCA_015108515.1 Hemichromis elongatus | reverse complement strand
TAGGGGGGGGGGGAGAAAGGGGGGGGGGGGAAAAAAAAAAAAAAAACTTTTGTCATTGATGCTTTGGGTTTCTAAGGATCACAACAAATTATGTTTCTTTTGCCTGAATGCAAAGGTTTGTTTGGCTACCTTTCAGTGAGCCACTCTTTGTAAAATATACTTAGACAGACTTCATCGAACTAATGAATTGATAAGGACAATACAAAATGAGTCAGCATCTTAAAAGTGGCATTACTTTTCTATTTTGTGCTCCATATTTCCATCATGATTTTATGTTGCCCATGTATGGTAAATGTTCTGATTTTCAGCTGCCAGATAATTACAGCTTGTGAATGCAAGATAGATAAACCGAGGAACTAGAATATTGTTTGGCTACAATGCAACTTGTTCAAAAGCAACACGGTAATTTTCAGTGAAACAGAGTCAGAACAATTTGATCTATCTTTAAGTCAACTTGAATAAAGTTTTGTCCAGCTAAAGAAAGTACATCTGAAAACCTTTTAGTTTTTCAAAGATTATAGTAAACTGTATCTAATGCTGGTAAATAATACTAAAGAACAATCTGTGACATTGTCTTAGTTGCTCTTTTGTTGTAAAGGTTTGGCTACTAAGTCTAACAATGCAACGGATGAAGAGGACAGGCTGCAGCTGAAAGAGGCCTGTTAGATAAGCGACCAGAGTCGGTCCAAAGCTGCCGCAGCTTCTGGGTGGAACAAGCAGGTGGGACGTTGCGCCATCACGTTATCAATCAGATGACACTTTATTTATGCTGACATGGTATAACTGAAGCCGAGACCCTTAAACCTGCAGAGTGGGAATCCATAAACACTGAACACAACCACAGAGCGTGTGTGTGTATGCGTGTAAAACTTTTACTGAGCTTTACTGTGTTTAATGCATAAACTACTGCAGCATACTTTCCACTACCTTCCCCCTTTCAGGACAGCCTAAGAAGGAGTGGAATCCTGGCCAATCACTGTTTTACTTGGTGACTCACCCATCCAGCAGCAGAATGGCGTTCTTCCGGGGTCGTCCTGCGTTGGGGCCAAAGAGGTGAGCTCGGTGGTAGAAGCGCACAGACTGCAGCAGGGTCCGTAGTTTGGTGTAGTCCTGAGCCAACTGGGTGCTGTTGACCGCACGACCCACCATGCTGCGGTACGCATTGGGCTCTGGAAAGAGAAGATGCAGTACACTGAGGAAGATAAAAGTTTATACAAGCAGCACTGGGAAGGTGACAGAAAATTATGTTGTTGTTGTAGTCTGATCCTGCTTTTAGAAAATCCAACAGCCAGTAGAAAAAAAGGATAATTGGCCAATTCACAGTAATACAGACAGATGGACACTGTGTCAAGGGAATAGCCAAAGCACACAGGGTGGCCTTGCAGATTCAGTACGACTAAGAAAGGGAACGATTTTTACAAAAGGAGAAAGACTAAACTTTAGCAGACTTCACTGAAGATTTTTCTGTACCGAGATAAGTTTTAGCTTAAAAATGTCTGCTTTATCAGTGTATGTTGATATGCTGTTTATGTGATCTATGAAATTATTAACTGCACATTTTAAATGATAACCTTTAATTCATTATATAAATGTCCCCTGTATCTGTGCTACCTGAGCAGTTTACTTGAAATTATTTCTTTTGTTCCAGTCACATATCCATTTATTAGATATATTAGTTACTCTTTGGCTTAGGCTTAAAAAACAGTGATAATAAGTTTCTAATGTGAGGGTACTTTTATATTTTCAGAAAAGCAAAAGAAAAAATAGTTTACTCCTATGCGAACCCTTGGGTTAACCCTTTAACTGCAACTGAACTTAACAAATCCTCCATCCTTCATTTGCAACACTTTACTTTATTAATCTGTAACAAATGTGTATTAAGAGTGATATATACAAACAAACATGAACTGTTATACTGCTTTTAGTTTATACTTAGAATTTATTTACTGCACTTAACCAGAGATAATAATGGTATGATTTGGGCAATAAAAACTATACAGGGTGCTACCTTTAGAACACCTTCTTTTCCTTTTACTTCTCTAAATATTTTAAATAGTATAAAAACTCATCATGTGTTTTAGTAGACAGTTTGAAGTATGTTGCTCTACTGACCGTTGCCGAGCTCCCAGGAGATGTTGTACTTCTTGCCAGCGCTGTACTTCAGGAGGCTTAGGGTGGAGGAGGTGTTCCAGGTGTTGTCTGGATTTCTGTGTAGTGCGTTGAGCCCAAGGATCAGGTGCAGGCCAGCACAGTCGGCAAAGTTGTACAGTTTGTCTAAAGACCTGGCTGGGAAAAACCCACAAAGCAGTTGTAACTTTGATTCTTTTTATGCGTCTGGAATCATATGACCACATGAACACGATAGAAAACACGTGTAACTCATGGATTCACTGATTCACATGCCCTCTGTTACTATATGTTTATATATACAGTAGCTCTTAAACCATATCTGTGGTGCTTTATGCACCACAACTATGTATGTTTGTAACTGGCAACATTTTCTTTTCATTTAAAAAAAAAGGAGAAGATGGAAAGGTGTTGGTTTTATGTAACATTATGTGCTAATATTATACTTATTTTAAAGTCAACTTTATGAAAATGTACTTTCAGACTTGGAGGAAAACAAAATTGAAGCAGTATAGGTTTGTGTCACATGTATACTACTGTTTTTACACTATGAGTGCTATAAAACCAGTTTAAAAACTTAAGATAATTAATCAGTTATGACAAAAAAAAAGTCAAAATCGTGCAACCTATGAACATGCCAATAATTAATTGTTTTTAGATTAGCTACTGAACAATATCTAAGTTGGTTCCACTCAGTTCTTCGTGGCTCAACTAATGCGTTTATTCACATATTCTATATGAATATGCGAATAAACGCATTAGTTGAGCCACGAATTAATATAATAGATAAAATATAGGTAAATCAACCAGAAATAGAGCCCAGCTTTGAGAAATGTTTATGTTATCTGTGGGGTAGATAACATTGTTGTGAATAACTGTACACAAAGTTGCTTCCACCCCTTCAGCTTTCAAACTAAACCATTCAAACAACCAAAGAGGACAACATTCCTTAGCCACACTCTGTAAGTACTGTGTAAGATTTACTTGAATAAACCGACTGCACGTGGTGCAGGATATACCTGGAACGTATTCTGAGTTCTGAGTTTCGTGTGTCCATTTGTACACACGATAGCAGAGTTTCTTCCTTCAGCAACATTCACTGAGAATGCAGACAGACTGATTTTCCCATCATGGACTCCTGTGGTGATGCGCTCCTCAAAGCAGCAAGCACAGGATTGTTCTGTTCTGCAGCTGACTGCATGTTTATGTCTGCTGTCTCCATCAGAACACATTATTCTCCCTATGCAGTAGAGGATAAGGCCAACTGCAGATGTTGGCATACAGTGAGAGTGCCAAAAGTGTTTGTTTATATTTTAATGTGTGACTGTAGGCTGCTCCTTGATACCTTAGGCTCTTGTTTTGAAATTTAATCTGTTTGGATTCATTCCATTAATGTAAATATTACCCTGAACTCTAACCCTTACTTCCTAGGTTCAACAGGAACCAGATGAAGACTGTGTAGGTCTGGTTCCTGCTAGAATTTGCTCTCAGCTCTGGATTTGGCACCACCTGAGTTTGCCAAATGATAGCTTTGTCCAAAGTGGAATGAAGACAAATGCAGAGCAGACTCTTGTGCATGTGAAAGGTTTGGATACGTGTCAAGCTGATAAAAGGCATCAAATTTAAAAATGGCTATAACTAGCATCAACACAGGAACACATTTGAATAGTGAGTAATGCTTATTAAGTCATATCTAAACTCAAATGTGTTTGTGTATTCAGCATTTGCTTCAACCCTTTATTTCTAGTAGAGCACTGGCTATGTATAATCCAAAGAGCAAATAGAGAGAACAGAAAGATTGCCTGTTGCACCTGGCATTAATCTGCTCTCCGCTAATAGCAGGACAAAGCCTGAAAAGCAAAAAATGTTTGCAACAACAATAGCTTTATTCCACAAAGCTCTTTTGGGGAGTGTATATCTCCTGAGTAAACTCACTGTTCTCTATCTCATTAATAACTATCAATAATGTTATTATCATAACTGCTATTATTGTAACTTCTTCCCTCTGTGGTTGAATCAGAGTGGCGTCTGTTTGCAGCAGCAGAGTTGAGGGCAACTGGACAGAGAAAGTAGGGCCAGATGTGGCTGTCAAGATGAGTGATTCCAGGCCTTTCCTCACCTGATATCTGAGCAGAAGGCAACCAGCCTTACTGCAAGACACAGCTAGCAGGCCTGCAAACACATCATAAAAGCATCATGAGATGTATCAAGCTACTAAAAATACTGTTTCTCTGCTGGCAGATCTAAGAGCAGTGTGTAAAATAAGAGTCTATGTGTGCATGTCAGGCTGGTTACTGCTGAATTTTTATACTGAGTCTATGTCTTAAGTTTACGAAACACATGTGACTGTTGTCGTATAAGTTGAAGGCGCTAGAAGATATTTTGCACTCAATAATTTTAAACATAAATTTTGCTTCTCACCTACACTATTAAATAAATATTTGCATGTTTGACAACTAAGTCAACTAGTGGAACTATTTTACAGATTTTATGAAGGCATATTTATATATATGCATACTATGGTTCCAGCTTATCAAATGAAAGGCTCTGTCATTTCTTCTGTAAGTAAAATGAACAAGTGAAATAAACATCTTGATTTTTTCCTTCCAAAAAGAATTCACAATCCACAAAGAAACAAATAAAACAAACACATTTTTTTGAAGAAATCAACTTGGTACCTGCAAAGATATGATCTCTGTCATCTTATCAAGATTTCTGACATATTTTATTAGAATAAACATGATATGATTTATTTTAAATAACCGGCAATCAAAACAATGATTATTTGCAGCTCTAGCAGTTTTAGCACAGTATTTATTCTTCTTATAAAGAAGATTTAAAATTATGCCAAGCCTAGACCCATTTTGTGTGTCTGATCATGGGTAAAAAATATAAAATATGTAACATTTTCTTTGTAAGGTCTCCTTAAGTAAAAGCAATCCTCTGTGCTGAGCACACACTGACAGCAGCCTGTAAAGAACATACACTAGAGCATAGCCCAGCATAGCAAAGCTCTTGCTTATCATCTAGGAGCTGGAGATCATATGTTTTCTTACAAGGAGACAAGAGTATATTCACCATCCTGATGTCAGAAAATCTGCAGCTTACTAGGGGCAAACTAGATAAGGCTATACAGACACTAAAAAGCCTTTAAGATACCATTCAATGATGTTGGTGCTCACTATAACATCTGTGTGATGCCTAAGCACAAATGCTCCAGGATTCAATGAACTCCAGGGAAATACTGTGGTTGGAATTCTGAAGGGAATACCAGAACTTACTATTTCTGGATAATCGCTCACAAACTCACAGATAATCAATAAAGCCGACATTAAATGGCATTTTCTGCTCATCCCAATTACCTTTAACAATATCTCTGAACCACTTATCATTATTCAGCTTTCTGTTTTTAAGCAAAAATGTGGTTTAAAACAGGTCTCAAAATTCTCAATTACAAGCGACACAATGAAAGCCTGTCTAAGAGGTCAGACTT
Organism: Hemichromis elongatus; assembly: GCA_015108515.1. Lineage (NCBI taxonomy): Eukaryota > Metazoa > Chordata > Actinopteri > Cichliformes > Cichlidae > Hemichromis > Hemichromis elongatus. Next base: position 26,693 of record VUQR01012827.1, on the reverse strand, counting down.
TACTGTACTCACTCAGCTACAATCTTCTCTTTTATCTTACAAACAGTCCAGCCAGAAACGAGCAGAACAAACCCCAGAAAGCTGTGTGTGCACGGGTGTGCATTTGCTTATATGTGTGATTCTGCTGGCGTGCCTTTGTGTGTTTGTGTGTAGCGGAAAGAGTGGAGTCTGGATATTGTCAAGCTGTCTATCTGATAGAAAAGCCAGCTCTGTGAAGCAAAGCGGCCAGCAGCATCAGTCAGCGATATGCCTCATTTCTGCAGTTCTGCATATTCCTTCAAACACTGAGGTACACATATGTCTATGTGCACCAGGCCTCTATGCACTCGCACAAACAGTGTTTACTGGTTTACATACCACCCACATGAAGCAGACACCCATTTAAAGTTTCCGATGAAATCCTGCGTTTTTCTAGCACTGTGCTTTCATTAGGTTACTGTAGCTGACAAGACAGGTGTATTTTTACATGAAAGTTGTTGCTAGTACAGCTGCAGCTTGGATTTGTTTCACTCTTAAGCTGCTAGATTTACTTTTATTATATCGCACAGCCTGACTAAAACAGGTAGATTGTAGCATTCTTACTTGTCATCAGAAAAAGTGGCTTTTGCTTAAAATTAGCTTTACTTATGTAGGTCATGAAAAGCAGATTGAGACGAGTATTGCACAACAGAGCTTAAAAAAAGCAAGGGATGGCATAAATACAGAAATCTAAAATTTGAATTTTGAAATTGAAACATCAAGCACCATCAGGATTTTTTTTTTTAAATCAGAGAGATACTATATTAACACTATATTTTTATTATCAGAAAACAACCACATTTAACTGGGGGTATACATTAGACAAAAACACTGCACCCATTCCAGACTACTCTGCAACTATGTTTTTGTGTACTGGGAGGAAAGTGAATGCAGGCTACAGATATGCAGACAGAACAAGTAACCTTTGATGCATAAAATGTGAGGGATCATTTGGAATTTAGTTTCAGTGATTTATGAAAATATTTTTTGTATTGAGCATCAAAAACAGAGAGTATATCCCTGCATTCCACACCATTTATGCCTTGGGAGACAAAAATACCAAGCACAGCAGAAATGAGTTTTATGTCTCGGGTTTCATTAGATATTTCATTCAATACCGAAACAAAGTCTCGCTGCCAATGCAATTTACAACTACTAGTTGAATCTAAATCAGTCTGGAATGGGTGTGTCCACACCCCCACACTCGCACACACAAACTTTAAACCCAAAACCTAACCATACCCTATACTTAATACATGTCTTCACCTTTAAAACATTATGATTTATGTCATGGGACTTGGCTTTTGTGCTCATTAGAATGACATGTCGGCATAATGTGATTGTGTAAACTGACCTAGGTCCCCACAACATGAGTAATACCTGGACCGCTCGCAGACAAAAAGACTGGAGCTGAGTTCTGGCTTGCTTTAAAAGCCAAATCAAAACCGAATCCTCAAGAGACATGTGCAGACAGGGTAGAAGGCTGTTTAGAGAAATTAATTGTGAGTCTTTTTTCCTGTTTATGGACACAATATGTTTTCCATATCTGAAGATGCACATGTTGCAGTCAAGTTTCCAGAGTTTTTAAAAGTGTCCACACTGCTAATGATCTAAAATGAATTTCAAAACTTTTTATGTTATTATTTTTCCTCTAATGATTTCATAACTTTGTAGATGTAGGGAGAAAGGAGAACTATGCATGAAATAAAATCACGCTGAGCACACAGACACCCTGTTCAATAGATGCTTGTAATTTTCTCTAAACTCGCAGTGCACCGGCTTAAAGTTTGCAGTGAGACACACACTGTAAACTCAGTGGGGAAAATATGGTGAAAATGGCTATTCTGAAACAATACATCCATCAAATTATTGTTAACATGCCGGGGAAAATTGTTGATGACAGTTTATGAGGCTTTACCAGATGGATTAAAATTAATCTAACATTTATACTTACACACAACACGTGCGGTTACAACATGCAAGACGATGTCATGAAAGATTTTGAATTAAACTGCCCAAATATCCAATAAAACCCGAGCTCAGTACATTCATCATCACCACCTCCATTATGGCTACAATTTCCAGCAGCTCCAGTGGTTCATCTCTGCCTTCTGTTTCTCATTGGTCGGTTCATCCACTAACCAGATCCTCTCGTGCTGCAGAGCAAGACAGTGTGACTGAAGCAAGGTCATCTGAAGACTGATATTTCCAATTATTTCAACAGCTAGTCAAATGTTTAAGAGCAGCTATTGATCAAACCGCAGTTTGATAATTCATCCATATCGGTGAAACCCAGACTAGTATACTGTTACGGTCGCTGTGCACAAAGCTATTAAAAGAGGTGTTTTGCTATGTTCGTGTGGTATATCTATGACTTACCCTGACGCTAGCTTGACACTGAATCTTAGGGTTGCGCAGAGGGAAAATGTGGTTCTAATATACTCTGAGTCTGTGCTGCTCCACCAGCATGTTGCACAGAACCCAACGCCTCCATGTTTACACAAACACACATCTCCACATGGACTCTTCTTTCATACAGGGGGGCTCCACTTCAGCAAAACCATTCAGGTCAAACCACTTTTGTATTTTGGAAGAATGCAAGATATGTGGTGGGCACCTGTTTTCAATTCTGTTAGTAGAGGGGGACTGATATGTGTGTGCGTCCATATGTGTTGAAACCAGAATGTGAGAGAGAGATTATCTCAATCTGTGAATTTGCTCTGACTAGACTTGCGTGTGGCCCCCTTCTGTGAACCCAGTGTAAAGAGATGCAGAGCAGCTCGACAGGACTGGTGAGTAAGATGAGTGGTATGTTAACATACGCTGTTCTTGATGTAAAGTACAACAACTCTGTGCTCCTGTGTGTGTGTGTGTGGGTGAGTGTGTGTGTGTGTGTGTGTGCAGGTGTGTGTAAGCACTATTTCGCTTAGTGTTCCAAACAAGGCAAGAGGATGCGGCATATAACAAATCAAAGGCAGTGAAATGAACAAAATAACATCAAGTGTCTTTTATTGGCTTTGGGCCATGTAACTCAAACCATTTGTTGGGGAAAAGGGTGTGAGGGAAATGTGTTTGGGGTGTGAGTGGCTTTCACATCTGTTTGGCAATGGCCACTGTCTATCACTCCCTAATGGGAAAAGCACGCTTGTTAGATACTAATGACCTCATTGGCTTGTAAAGATACAAGGTGTGCACAGGGAGTGAATTCCCAGGAGAGAAACATCACCATGTCTGTTGTATTTGTATGCACTGTGGAGCTACCTATAAACCACTACCAAGCACAACCAAAACACGAGCTAATACAGCAGTCATTATCATTAGCCAAAACTGTAATGAATGATTCTTTTATTACAAACTGACAGACTGTTTAGCAACTTGTGAATCGAACTGAAGGTTCATCGCTGTCTAAGGCAAACAAATGTCTTAATAACAAGATGATTAAGATGGCCAATCTGCAGCTTCTTTGTAATGTGCAACCGATTCTAATATTTGAACACCCAGCATTTACATTCAAAGCAACACCACAAAAGTGCGCAATTAGTCAAATTCAATGAAGTTACTCTTGTAATTGTACCACAGACACAAAGTAATAGAAATAAAATGTCTTTTGATAAGCAAGAGAAATGCTTCTTGATGGACAGGCTAGTACTGCCAGTTGGCAGGGCGCTGAGACAAAATATAAACTAACTTGCATAACTGTCTGGGATGGATAGTATTTTGTTAGCAGTCATACTGCAGAATAAGACCTACACCATGTTTGCTGCAAAATGATATTCATCAGGTCAAGGTCCAACACAAGACATGTGTTCAGACCTGCAAGCATTAGAAGTTATTAGAGTTGTTATGATATTAATGTGGGGTCTTGTTTGGAGTCTGAGACGGAGAAAGGAGGACAAAAAAAAGATTCAATTACACAAAACAAAATATGGTCTGACACTTTTGTTCTGTTTGCACAATATGTCCGTACACTTCATTTAAAGAAAAGAATTCTTAGATGAAAATATGCATCTTCTTGCTTTTATACTGTAGGATATAAAACTGCAGAAACTGTTTTGTGTTTTCAGTATTCCTTTTTACCACGTAACATATTTTACACTTCATAGAGTGGCAGTTAAGCAAAAGGGCGTGAATGCAATACCTGACAGTTTCACTACCAAAGATTAGTAACGCTGTTACCTACAAAGAGGGTTGTTGTAAAGCTTCCGCCTCTTATCTGGTTAGCCATCTCGTCACACACCTCTGCTGATGCTATAATTAAGCACTGAATGCTCTGTAGTTGTAAAGAAACAAAACTCCTCCACATACATAGGCTGGAATGAATGAGACTAGCCCAGGGCTTTACTGCCCCGAATCATCAAAGAGCTTGAACCTAAAATATTTTCAGGAGCCCTTTAAACAACACACCTGCTAAGGCTTCAGACGCAGTGGCTATCTTCCCAAGTTTTTAGCAAATTCTTCTTTTAACACCTTCACCGTCATATTCAAAAATTATACCACTGGCAAAGGGCAAACAATGTGTCGGGGCATAATTGACATCTGCTACATTCCAGTTCAAAAAGGGTATCTTTGATCCCAGGCAGTGTGATGAATGAGGGTTATGAAGACCAGATCCCAAGCGGGCAGCAATGCAAACACACAGTATTCCAGACTCCCTTTCACTGCTAGAATAATCACCATAATCACAGCAATCATCTTCCACTCTCAAACTATATCCACACACATTACTTATGCTTCACTTAAACTGGAGGTTCTTCAGCTGAACGTGCAGAGCCAGATTAAACAGTCACTGAATCACCATCTTGCATAACAACTTTTATAGGTAATTATACATTTATAATATCAGATGCTGGGAAAAGACAGAAAATGTTTATAAAAATGCTACTATGTAATGTGCAGACCATACTGACTACATAAGCCATTTGTTATTTCGCAATTCAAATCTAATCACTTATAACTGCACTAATTAAATATAATTGACCGAATGATGGAATAACATTTTAGCAATGTATGTATTATTTTCATAATAATTCTCGGATAATACATGAACCATTACTTTGCCAGTGAGTTCAAGCCAGGAAAAAATTTCATACAGGTCTCTTAAGATGTAAAATCATCATCTTTTCAGGTTTCTTTAAACTCATTATGTATAACTCAAAAATGATACATTATGAAATTAAAAGATAAAAATTAGAACATAAAAAGGTGTCTGCATGCAATAAGACCACACAAAAGTGCAAAAAATAGCTAATTTAGCACAGTTTAAAATACTAGAAAATATTTTTAAGTTTGTAAATTGAAATCTTGTGGTCACTACTTAACGTGACAAGATCTAACACTGCTGTTTAGCAAACTTAAAATAACCCCTCAAATGTCTGTTTGGTAGACATTGTTCTTGTTGCCTGCTTATTGTGTGACATACAGGTCAAATCTGTATATACTATATATTTCTCTCTAAGATGCAGAGCATCTCCTGGTGCAACATGGAATGGAATCACTGAAAAACCCTTTCCTACAGCTTGCACTTGCACATCTGCAGCTTTATCTTGGACCTCTACCTTCAAAGCAGAGCAAAGAGTCCAACTTCTGTGTCAAACTGGCTCAAACTCATGCTGAGGATCACCAGTGGCGATGAAAGCTGAGTTTTTTTGACATTCACAGGGTTGTGCACTGAGAATTCGTTCCTTAAGCATCTAGTTGTACTGGTATCTGAGGGAGGAAATTTAGTGCAATGATGCACCTCAATGATGGTGCATGTTATTGTAGAAAATATTACTTTACCACAGAGTTAAATTTAAGTTGAAGGGTCAGAGGTTTAACACAGTGGAGGAGATCCAGCCAGATTGCAGATCAACATAGTTCTTGATCTAAAAACAAGCAGCAGTCCTGGAAGTGATCGTGCCATTCACGCAGCCAGAATGGAGATAGCAGTAAATTTTATAACAGGTGAGAGTTTGCTTTTTATGACTAACATGAGTCACATAAATTTCGATCGCACCTTGTTCAAATAACATTAAATGCCTGGTTTGGAAATGCATAATAAGATGTCAGTTCTACAGCAAGCTTTAAAATTACATCATCATCAGACTTCTCCAGCAAAACAACAGTCAGTCCCATGAGAGTTTTACAGCACCCAATATGACAGAGATGATATTCCTGCCAGATTTTCAAGGGAATTGAAACAGAAACATTTTCCAACTAATCACCTTAACAAATCCCATCATCAACAGTCCCCTCAAACCATCCTCTCAACAGTGTTGTGCTCTGGCTGAGTTTCATGATGTTGTCTGTTGAGAACCTAATGCTATAACAAATTGAGCCTATTCTTCATCTGAAAACATTTTTACTCCATTTGCTTTCCATCTACACAAGGACTTATTGGCAGAGGCTTGCATGCAAGTTAGATTTTGATTTGTTTTATTATTGTGTTTTGGTCAATTAGTCTGTTGAGTTGTTTGCGGTTAGAAAAATGACATTCTTCTTTAGTGCTCTAACACTTGTGGCAGTACTTTTAACTGATGCAAAAACCATATTGTATGCTAAAATATTTGAATTTGATCACACATATTTTTACAGCAATACAAATAAATACCATTTCATTTACACCCAGTGCAGGAAACCTCAAAAATTCATTGCTCTGTCAAAGTATTACTGCAACTTCATCCATCAGAATAAACATTTTTAGCATTAGGGATTTGATTTGCACTATTTACAGGAAATGTACTGCATTTATTTTAGGATTTACTTTTTCCCCCTCAAATCTTGATCCCAGGTTATTTAACCATTAGAAACACTGAATGACATTAACCTCATGAGGGAGAAGTGACAGTCATGCTAAGAAGTAGTTAAAACTATTCAAAGTAATTCACAATAAAAATAAGGATTTTTATCAGCTCTGTTTTTTGTACCTGCTTACAGTCGACAGTACTTTGGATAATTGTGCAGAGAGCTGAAATGTGCTCTGCATATTTTTCAGACCCTAAAAATATTTTTAGTAAGATCATTACATTTATATTATAAAATAGAAATAGGACTGAACTATAACTATGTGATAAAATCTAAATCTCCAAACTAGGAACAAAATATGTAAACTTACCAAACGTATGGAAGGAGTATGCTTGTACATGCCATGCAGTTTAGACAGCTTACAAAGCCTTTTTCAAGGTTTCATGCCAGTGAAGAGAAGATGCTCAACATCTGGTGGGACTAAGATGTTTACATTAGAACTTCAAAAATGTTTCATGTTGAGGGATAAGAAAGTCAGGGGAGATTTTAGAAGATACAAAGGCAATGGGTCTTGTAATATCCTCAGTATTTTCTCTTAAATGCTGGAGACAGCTGTGCTTCATTTGCTTACAACGAAAACAAACATCTAACATCACCTGAATCCACTGGATTATTTTGAATGTTTATATTGATGACGTTTTATGAGTTTGATCATTTTTTTATATAAATATGCACGGAAATGTTGACTTTAAATTTTTACCGCTGACACAAGTTAGACTAAAATCAATTTTTAATGTTTCTCTAACTAATGTGTACTTATTTTGCATATTAATTTACTTGCAGTTTATCACACATAAATAATGATGAGTGAAAATTCAAAACTTGAGGCAAATCTAAAAAAGCATCAAAAGATGCCAGTTGTTTAACATTATACCAGAATCACCTACGGCTTTATGTCAGTGTTCAGATTCTAATGTTGTTAGAAATGCACAGGAGTCTTGGCTCAGCTCTGTTCCCATGTGTCTTCTAGACCTACAGTAAAGGAGTTTGAAGGCAGCAGACTTCAGCAAGGGTAGCCTAAGTAATGCAGAGCCAGGCTATTAGTGTTGTGAGCAGGGCATGCTGGCTCAATCAAACCCTGGGTTCCCTACTCTGCCAGGGGACGGACCAGGCCAAGCCAAAGCCAGCCAAACATCTGCTCCTGGTTAGAGGTGTCGGCTCCTGCCATTCACAGCAAAAGTTCAAACCTCAGGGAAAGATTTCACTTGGCCTCTTCTTGCCTGGGCCACTGCAAGCAGTCCTGTACTCTCCCTAAGGGAATGCAGGTCTGAGGAAAGCACCACGAAAATTCAATTCCAGTTTTTCTTTCCGTGCTTCACTCCTTTGACCGAGGCAAATTTCATTACACACTTATGGACTTATAAAATTCCTTTAATAACAAAGCGCATTGTCCCACAAACCGGGGTTCCTTTAAAGTCAAATAGCGTCAGAGCAAAAGGGCTTTGAGGCCAACCATCTATAAGAACTGAGATGCTTTAATGCATGACACACACTCTGCTCCCATTTTTTTCATCCTTTTCTTTCTATTTTTCTTCTATCTTTATTTCTTTACAACACATAAACAATTGTATAATATGGTTAAGACATAAAATAAATAAGTTAAGTGGGTTGCACTGCTTAAGTGATGAAAGCCCATAAAATATCTTACATAGTTCCTCTGTCATCTTGTAACAATCAATCAGCTGGCATCTAATAAAATCTCCAAATAAAAACCCAAAGCACCAATTACTGGATACTTAAGCCAATTAACAAAAACAGAAACAAAGAGCGACTCTGGAAAATGAGAAAGAAAACAATTTGGTCACACATCTAACATTATGCCTCTATTACTCTTCTAATGAGCCAAAACTTTTCAGAGGTGACTGATTTTAAGTTGAAGCCAAACCGCTATCTGTTGTTGGTCTCAGTAAAAGTAAGTTACCATCCTAACATTCAAGCATAAACTGGCTTCCATATGTGTCCGTACAAGTTCCCTAATGTTTTTTTTTCTTTTTGTTATTTTTTTTAAAGATTTACAAACAAACAAAATACAGGCTCTGATAGTGATGTGGGTTCTGACTTAAAGACTCAAAGCTCTATCTGATCAAAACACACAGCCCACCGTGCTTCTCTCACTTCAGTTTACAACATTTTTCAAGTGTAAACAAAAACCCACACTGTAATCCATTACTCCCTAAAGCTGCTCAGTGATCAGAATCTTTCACAATAAACAGAAATGAAAACAAGCAGCAAAAAAGAAAGAAAAAAAGGAAAACGTTACGAAGAGACAATTCCCCTGTGAAGTCAGTTTCCTTGTAAAACTTTTTTTTAGCATTTTCCTGCAACTCTGGATTAAGTTGTTTAGGAACCGGATTTGTTTGTTTTTTTGGGAAAAGGTCTCTGAATCATTGCTGTGGAAGGTAGCTGGGCACCTGCAGTTTTAATGTTTCTAGAGGACACGATACTTGGCTTTTGCCTGGATTTTCATTTTAGAGATCTAAAGGAAGGAAACAAATAATGTTGTTTATAGGGAATTATATTCACACGATTTAGATCATGGTTTGACATACTTAAGCCACTTTCCTTCTAAAGTTAGGGATGGTCTTCATGCATGTGGTCATACTCATGTTATATGCACAGACTATATTTATAAGACGGACATGTCTACGGGTCTGAAAAGTGAAGCAAATGTAAACGTGCTTTAAAGCTGCAGCATTACTAAAGGACTGTGGCGCACACTCGTACTTATATTAAAAATATAAGCCAGATTCATTAAAAGTTAAAAAAAAATGACCCTATTAGTTACCCTATTACTGAATAGGGTAAAACAGCATGTAAGGAATTACTGAATTTCAAATGCAAAAGAAATGTTGAATATTGGCACAATTAGCAGCAAATTGCATGTTGCAAACATTAATAAATTAGTTTGCAAAACTGATTTATTAATGCTTGTTCCCACCTCTTTAACTCAGTGTTGCTACCGTTATCTTTGTACTTTTTTAAAACACCAAAACCCAGTTTATGCTGGTCCAGTTAAGTTTAAAGCCTTATTCAATACAGCATGATTTTGTTTTTTTAATTAGGCTTCCTTTTAGACTAAAATGGGAGACAAAGTAGGGTCTGATTTGATTAGTGGATATGCTGTATCTCCATCTTATGGGCAACATCCTTGACTTCTTAATCCTGGACTTGTTCAAGTTGGTATTCCAAAATAGCATTTTTATTAAGTTGAGTTTTGGTCCATATTATACATTCAGTTTCTGGTTGGTTGCGCATCAGAACTTCAAGATAATAGATGTGTGAAAAGATAACCCCCACACTGAATAATGCATGTATGTCACGTAAGTTCTGAACTTTTTAATGCAGAAATATTGCTTTATGAACAGCAGGATTTGCTTAGTTCAGAGGCAGCTGTTAACAATGAACTGATATGGTTCTGTAACAAATCAATGAGTGCCAGTACAGTAGCAGGTATATCTGGGGATGTTGTAATTCCTTCTTTTAATTCTCACAATGAGGCACAAATTTATAATAGAGGAACTGCATTATACTGCTGTTTGTCATTTGAGTTATGTGTTGGAAAACAACTTTTAATTTAATCAGACAATACTGAGGCCATTTAAAAAAAAAAAAAAACTTGCATCAATCTTCACTTTGCGACATCACTTGAATTATTTATTAAATATATGAGATCATTTTGGGATATGTGGGTCAGTGAGTAGACAGAAGAGGACAATAATATATTTTGTTAAGTAATGGGTTTCATACTCAAGATAATTGTGCAATTTTTCATTTGTTTTTCAAAACTAACAAGGTCTTCAGATATAACCTCAAAAACAATATAATTTACACATAATAATTTAGGAAGTAGCTTCTTCACACATCCCTCGGAGGCACCTAGATGTCCTCTTTTTATGTCTGGGTCAAAGGTCACGGACAGCCAGCAGCGAGGCCCCTGAAGCAGGTAAAACTTGCCCTTTGTTTCCTCACCACTCCAACAAGGAGAGACATACTTTCTTAATTACGGTGTTTTCCCTCAACAAGTTTTTATACCAGTTTGAATTTCATAAAATTCACATGGTACGCAACTGTGATTTCTTTTAAGCTCTGAAAATATAAATATACCAGAAACAATATAATACGGTATTTTTATAAACATGCCAAAAAATCATTATAAAAATTGACTGTCCTGATTTCCATCCATCAGTGGTATGAAGAAATTGACACAAGCTAGTGGGTTGTGAAAGATTTTTGGAAACACCCTATTTATTAAAGATGTTTTTGGAAGGGTGCTTTGAAGATGTTATTTGTGCTCTGAGGCTGTTGGGAAGTCTAACACTTGTGAAGCTACTGACCCCTGAACATTTACAGGTTTGCTCAACGTTGAAGGCACAGTTTACACCACAGGTGTTGGCTTGTGTGATGGATCTTAAGTGCTGGGGCTGGCTGAGAAGGTAAAAGACCGTTTTAGAGAAAAACTGGAGGTCTCACATGAGGTGAAATGTTTTATTCATCTTCAAGTTTTGCTCTCTTTTTGCTCTTTATACTTCTGTTTTGATCAGTCTATTGGTTCACTTCTCACCCTATTCATTCCCAGATTTTTCCCCCTTCTCTCTGCTCTCTTATTCTTCACTCGTGTTCTTGTTTTCTCATTTTGAGAGTTGAGAGCTGTGCTGTGAATCTCCAACTCAGCAGGACACCATGGAGTGATAGATGGCCTCTGACAAGGTCCAACACAATCCAACCAGCCATATGCTCCAAATGAAAAAAAAAGGAGCAGAATTAAATAGGATTCACAAGTGGCCAAAGAAAAACATGCAAAACATGTATGCAAGCAACATTTTCTAGGGGGATGGGGTTTAGTGCACCATGACACAATAAGTCGAATATCCCCAGTGTTTAAGTATGAACGCAAGTATGAACCAAAGACGGGAAAGAAACTTATCCAACAGGAATAATGTGAATAATTATGGTTATAAACTGTTGAGCGCAAATCATATTAGATTAGAGGAAGAATGTCAGTGTCAGTATGGATGGAGTCAGTCTGAAAAGGTGGTAAATATTCCCGTATTCTGCAACTGTGCATAAATATATATATTTAAAGTTAACATTTACCACTGCAAATAAGTATTACACAAACATGAAGCAGAATGCAGGAGGGGGAAAAACTAATATTACAATTATTCAGGGAAAACATATTAAAATATTTTATTTACATTTCTTAATATAAAATTGTAATAGGAAAGAACAGTGTTTATGTGCTAAAATGCTAAAATTTACTCTACTCCTTAGATACGTACTGATGACGGCTCAGCCCCGACAACACTGTGTTCTCTCGCTACAAGAAATAGCAGACACTTTCCTGGAGCACACACACGCATGTAGCAATGTTGCCAACATTTGTGCGATGCTAATGAGTGTGTTAAATTCCAGGGTAAGTAGTTGAGAGAAGAAACATTAGCGTAACATTCTTAAACACCAAGTCAAATCACCTCTCTAAACAGCAGTTACAGCTTTTTAGCCTCTTACCAGACCCTATTTCCAGTGCAAACTGTACACACAATGACTACATGTGGACAGGCACACACACAAACACACACACGGGGTAATCTCATAAATAACGGATGACAGCCTAAGAGTCAAATTAAGGAAATAAAATGTGTCTCACTGGTAATGAAGGAGGCATGTTTTCTGCCTCGGGATAACAACTTCATCTGGACCCATAAGGAGCTGACACATACACACACTTACAGTCTGTATAAACACACGCGGAGACCTAGACACACATATAGTCAAGAGGTACCAGCATTCCAGCAACAGAGCCATCTCACTGGTATAAGCTTGCTCAAAGCAGTCAAGAACACAGTGCCATGATTTGAAATTTGACACAAAACGTATGTTTTCTAGAGCTCTGAAGAAAAATGTGGAGGTTGGATGTCATGCCAAACAATCACGGGAGAGGAAGGACTGCTTTCAAACATTTCCCATGCATCAGGCTATTAAAATGACATTCGTTTGCAGGTTGCTGGCACTTGTCTCGGGGCATATTGCAAACACATGGAATTACATGTTATGTCCATCCATGATTTAAACATTGGGTATTCCTTCGATCAAGCAAAAACCGACACTTCTGGATCTGTGCAGGCCATGTGGAAAGAGTAAGGAAAAAAAGTAGGCTATATGGCAATCAAAAGTTTGTCACGCCGAGATTACATCACTGGTGATAATTGTAAACTGACATGTAAGAATGAGAAAAAAATAGCATGTTATAAATTCAGCCAAACACACATTAAAAAAAAAAGGTCATACAACTCACATGTAGTCATGTTCTGACTGAGGTCCTTTGTCTATAGATAGCTCACTACTTTGGCTCTGTGTGTGAAACTGGTTGCAGTGACGTGCCGGAGGGTTTAAGTCTGGATCCAAATCTTTTCAGTGTGCACACAAAAACGAATAATCTAATGATGCAAGTTATTTAAAGAATGGTTGTTATTACAGATACACTTAAAATGAACATGACTTTAAACACATCTGTGCTAAGATGATACACATGGTGACCCGGAGGGCAATGAAGTAAATCCCTTAAAGCCAAGGTTATGGTTCTGAACAAAAACCCAAAAGAAAAAAGCAAGTCTTGTTTCAAAACATATAAAAGCAGATGGGATACATTTTAAGCCATTAGGTAACTAAAGGGCAGAAAATTAGCTCAAGATGTGCAAGTAATTAAGACATTAATAATTTTACATTTCACTTTAAATTTATGAGGTTTTTTTGACACACGGATCCCGTTTGTATCTATAAATCCTGTTTTTGTTAACTAGCTTTCAGACAGGTCATTGTCAGACAAATACTGACTTTTGTGTTCTACAAATCAAGTGTGTACCCAGATTTCAGCGTGTGCATACCAACAGTACTGTCCTCAGTCTGGTTCTTGTGCACCTTCATAAGTTTGTGTCTTGTGTTTAATCTAATACTGAAAAAAAAGGTTACCATGAAAACCTAGGACCAGGAAACCATTCTAAATTTCAAACAGCATTCAACACTAATTTGGAATAGCTCACTTCAATTTTTATTGGGTATTATCATAATAGGCTTCTGATTTCCTTGCGTTGTTGGCAGGACAGCACAGCAGGTTTCTAGCGTCTCTTCTTTTAATAGTACAATAAAGTAAACAGTTGGGCAATACATTGCATGAAAAAATATGCACGCAACCTTTAATGTTTTTTCAATTACCTCCGCTCTGTCCAAGAAACGCAATAGCTGCTCATATCTAATAATATCATTATGGATATATACAAATCAAAGCAGATTATATTCACTCTCCTGCTGACATGGCAACTGGCTGCACTGTAGTGTTACCGTGTGAAACTTGGCAGGGGAAACTCTCATAAATCTGTATTCAGCAGTGAGCTAAAGACGGCCCGGGTACTGAAGCAGCTGCAACGCCAAAAACCAAATCCATTACAGTTCACGCCTTGTGTGAACATACTAACTGAGGGAATTTTAAACAAAAAGATAAGGCAGGCATTGGAGAAACACTTCTGGTCACTCATGAAGGAGTTTAAAGCATACAATTAAGAAGAGGAGCGATAAAGGTCTGGGAGAAGTTGGACAGCAGAACAAATACAAAGGATAGAACATGTTTCCCAACGCTGCGAGAAAATGTGTTTTGATTTTCAAAAAGAGAAAGTTATAACTAGAGGCTATAGACAGCTGTGCCAGTTTGTTTTGATGAAAACATTTTCAAGCCATTCACAGATGTTCAGTGAATTCCCCGTTCTGTTCCTAATGTTTGTCTTTCCAGATTTTTAACATCTTCCTGTATGTTAGTGTCTCATTACGCTTTCTGTCATGAATTTCATTTCAGTTTTCACAGTTGTACTGCAGACAGAATATGAGGGTTTTTTTCACACAAAAATACGATTTGATATCTGAGCTGGGGTGAAATATTTCAATATGTGTTTACACATTTGATGTGCAGTTTTACATCAAGTGTGTACACAAAAGTACAGCTGGTTTCACAAGCTAGAGTGCAGCAGTGTGTACAGTATTAATGAAAGCAGTCAAAATTAATAATCTAAGTTTGCATGTCAAGCCCCGTTTGTATTTTCTAGCAGGCTTAGTAAGACTATCCTCGAACTCTGTGGAAATTTGAGATATGCACACAGTGAAACTCTCCTCTGTTTTCCCATATGCTGCACATCAGAGTCTGAACACTGACTAAGTCAATGAAATGTACAGTCGTTGACAAGAAACCCATCACTGTTACATGCAGACTTCATGTTTGGGTAGGATTGTACACACACACACCAAATAAACTACATGGCCAAGACTTCATTTGAGCATAATGACCTCTATCAAGTGCACAAGCACATTTGTTGAAAAAGAATACATTACATATACTTTAATATATTTCACTTTTCTGCCATTCTTCTCATGTTTCCTGTGGAGCTATGCATCTGTCTGTTAGCGGTTTCTAGCTTTGACTGCTCGACCGCTGTGCCAACTCAAAGAGAGAGGGTCATGGTATTAGTGTCTGCCGTACTCTCAGTAATGTTTGCTTATACCTAACAACTGATTAAATCCTGTAAACATTCATGTCATTTAATACTGTGCATGTGAGATCAGACTAAGAAACAGAGAAAGAGCAGAGGCTAAGTTGTGACGTCAGGCTCCAAACCATCTGCTAGATCACCAAGCCAACATTTGACTCATCTTACATTAAAATAATATTCTTAAGTGTTTCATCTCAAACCAAAATTTGATCAAGTGAAGTGGTCCTCTTTGTCTCACTACACTCAATTAAAACCAATTCATCCCTTTGTTGTGCAGGGGGCGCTACTAATTTAAAGTCCTAAAAACGTTACTCCTTCTGCAGTAATCTTCATTCTTAGCTTCTCCACCAAACAACAGCTGGCCTTAGCAACGACCACAAAACTGCCAGTTACAGTATCTTGGAGTTCCAGATATTACCTTCATGAGGAAATCAATTGCTAATCAACTGCCATATTTCATGAAGATACCTCCTCCCCCCAACTTCCCCTCCGATGATGTAACTATCCATGTATGTAAAAACAACATAACTGGCCAAATAATGCTATTACCTCAGTGGCTGAGTAGGGATGCAATAAATATTGATTTTATATAGTTTTACAAAATCATATCATAATATTCAATATTCCCAGCATTGGCTAAAGACATACTCTACATAAGCTTTAAACTGAATACGTTTTTATTTAATTATTTTTTTTTATTTTTATCTCTGTCACCAATTGGGGTATGTACACACACACACTGCCTTTCCCCAGACCTGAAGCTTCTACCCATGGTTTTAGGCAAAGCGCCTGGCTTGTAGCTGGCCATGTAATCAGCAGTGACGAGGGAAAGCAGAGTGATAGTTATATGATAATAATGTTATGGACTAATTTGGTTCAATTTTATTTATGCACAGAAAAATTTTTAAGTATACAACTACAGTATGGATTCTGACTTAAAAAGAAATAATAATAAATTCAAATAACAATTTCTCAAGTATTGACATTTTGGCAGTTTTGGTCATTTTTTGAGTCCTTAAATCAACTTTGATTCAACTTCTAGTGAAACAGCTCAAAGAATGTCTTGCGGCTATATTCCACTTTTCACTTTGAATCTTGTTCTTATAATATAATAATAAAAAGTGGCAAATACAATTTCCTTGTTTATCAGTTTGTTTACAAACATAATTATTTTAAATTAAATTATTTAATTTTTTATATATTAGATATCATTGTGTAGGCACAATGCAGCTCTTCCCATTAGTGCAGCTGATTTCAGCGAGAAATACAAAAACACTGATTAAATGATTTCTTTTTGTGTTTAATGTCAAAGAAAACATTTCAAGATCATTCATACTTCTAAAGTAAAAAAAAGAAAACTGCTTTCCCATTCACTCTCCTACAAGCAGCTGCAGACCTCATTACTGACAACATCCTCCTCTTCACTCTTGCTTCTCAGATGTCTCTGTTTTTGGAAGATTCGTCTGGTTCCTATTCACAAATACTGATCTTACAGTCTTATATGACAAGAATAACACAGTATAGGAATTCCTAAATTGGGTTGTGTTTATCCTTTGAGTATTCAATACATGAATGAGGATTTCAATGTTCCAAGTTGAACGGACTGGTTGATCCATGCAGTGTAAAACATGCCTATTCTCATGTGAAATCAGAATAGCTAAACTACAGTAAATATAAGAGAGGTGTTGTGTTATGAAGAAAAGGAAACTGATAGAGTAAAGAAGAAAAAGAGGAAAAAGTCCAGGAAGTGATCCTTGATGGAGGAATATTCTCCTGCAGAGAGACATGAAATGACGCTGGCCATGACCTTGTCTAAGGTCATGGTAATTTCTCAACTTCATACCCCAGCTGAATGTGTGTGTGCATGTAAACTCAGAGTGGCCCCATTACTGATAGCTCTAACAAGCCTAGGCCAAAGGTCAGACAGTGGTGAGTGAAAAAGGATGGAGAAAGACTGTTAAAGGTCTTTAAAACACCACCTGCCTTTACACCCACCCACCCATTCACACACATACTCACACACAGTCACACACGCACACAGTCACACACACACGCACACAGATCCTGACTAATTGTTACCAGACGATATTTAAACACATCCTTAGTGCCTCTGTACCCCTGTTTCTCTCCAGGACGGAGATGAAGTTTCTGTACAGATTGGACTTTACACACAAACATGCTCACACTTTCAGGACTTTTTCAGTGTCATCAGGGTGCATTCTGGTGAATTATTTCTCAACTAATGGTTAACGTATGCTTATTCCACATTTTTTGTTTTTGTACCATTAAAAGTAACCAATAGCCTCACAAACCTTAAAACATTCAAATAATTGATTTTAATTTAGCTTGTGTTTGAAATAATTAGATGCTTTCGTGAAAAGACTTTACAGTACAGTAAATTGTCTTTTGCTAAATTGAGTGCAGTCTGATAAGAAATGCCGCACCTGCTTAAAACTAGTATCACCCCATGTGTCTCCAAACTGAAGTTTTACCTTTTCATATAACATGGTTCTTTAGAGTCTAAACACTTAAAATGCCTCAAATCTAGGAAAATAACAATTAGTTCATATTCACAAAAAGTTTTATTGCATCAGTGTTTTCAGATTTTACTTCATCAACTTCCATCAGAAAATTTAAATAAAGTTTTAAAACAGTATTTAAAGGATAAAATAACATATATCTGTTTTAATTCATGGTCATATGACCAAGTTGTTGCCTCTCCTCTATGCTGCAGCTCAGCAAAGTGAGCTGCTGCTAACATCCTCTTTGTCACAGGAAGCACCAAGGTTTATGGGAAATGTGGTCTTAATTTTGAGCAACATTAGCACTATACTACATTTAAGATTGGGACTAGCTGTCCTGACCATGTTTTTTTTTTTTTTTTTTTTAAAGATTATGGATATTTCTTTTTCAAGAAACAACAACTCAGACAATGCCAGAATGATAATGCAAATCATGTCAATGCACTACAACAACACTGTGTCTGTAATAAGTCGGGGTATTGTTAAGATTTGATAACTGCAGAACTGGATACTCCAACACTGTTTTCTGCTGATCTTACAGGTTCACACAGTAATCATGTTATATGCTTTTCTAAACTTATATAAGTTGCATGTCTCAACCAGCTTGGCCATAACATCCACATTGCTAACTGCTTGTACTGTGTCTTTAAATTTGTATTCATGTGAACAACATATGACAACAATGCAAGAAAATATAATTACATAATTGCTACCAGCATGTTTGATCAACAATAGATCTGACTGTTAAAAAAAAGAAACAAAAAGAAACAAACAGCAAAAAACAAAACAAAACTACAAACTGTCATGTGCAATGGATGTCCAAAAACGCTGGGACTCTGTGTAAAAGCTGAAGTTCCTGCAGTGATACAATGAACTACTGCATAGCCATATGTTTTTTTGTTTTTTTTTGCACAGTCAACAGATCAGTATTAATGATAGGGTGCTACATTAAATAACTCCTGACCTGAACTTGTGAACTGACCCCAAACCTGAGCAGGTACAAATTCTTCTGTGTATTTGCCTACTTTGATAAATGTGATATGTCTGTGTTTTCACTGTTGCACTTGAGACTATTTAAAAAAAATACGCAGCTGATGTATGGTGTTCATATCTGCCTCTATCACTCATATGGCAACACACAGAGGGTCTGTCCCAGGGAAGCAGTACACTCTGAACGCATGAAAAATACTTTGTAGACCAACTCATGCGAGGCTTCTTTGTTCTCTGCATATTATGAACAAAAATATCACTGGCACGTTCAACTGCGTTTAATTAACGTATATTTGGATTCTTTATGTCATTCATCAATGAGTATAGGACTCGCCTGGCCAAATATTTTTTATGTCTCCAGACAGGGAACACGTGGTCATGTACTCATTCCCAAGTCCAAAACCACTTTTCCCAAAAGACCTTACAGGTTTTGAAACTCGTTTTTTTGGTGGTTCTGATTTTGGTATAACAATCCTGCCAACAAAAAACACAATTCCGGCCAACTGACTTTTCAAGATGCCAATGAAGATAAGAAGGGCGTGTGTAAGACTTAGCCTTTCCTATGGATTTTCATAGTAATCACCTAAAATCTTATTTGGAATCCAAAGTCCTCTGAAACCATACAAACAGCATTAATTAATTATTGCTGACAGACTCTGACAAATTATTACCAAGTCCACGTCTGTGGACTTTTCTGAGCATTACAATACCACTTTATAAATGTAAATCTAATATTTTACTTTTTGCCTCTGTTACTACTACTACTACTGTCCTCTCCTGCAGCTTCTTATTTCCATCCCAATCAGTCACACAAGAAAACAGATAAGAAAGCAGCCCACCCAACATCAGGACGTCAGGGTTCCTTCTGCGGTCAGGTTGAGTTAACTGTAACCAGCGAAAATGTCAGTGCTCTGTTTACTTGCCTGCTGCTGCACCCCTCCATCCATCCTTACATTCCTCCTTTACAAATTACATTCGTCATTCTGAAAGCTGATGGTTTACACTGGTGTGCTTCAAACCTCATGTGAGTGCACGTGCATGTGTATGACCAAACTCCAGACAATATGTAAGGATATGAATAGGTGCCAAAAAAAGACTTATTTATGTGTATATGTGTGTGTGTGTGTGTGTGTGTGTGTGTGTGTGTGTGTGTGTGTGTGTGTGTGTGTGTTCTTTCTTTTGAA
>VUQR01012822.1:39663-55424 GCA_015108515.1 Hemichromis elongatus | reverse complement strand
TTATTTTTATTTTTTTTTTTTTTTTTTTTTTTTTTCAAATTCCTGTTTAAAAAGATATTCTGCACGTTCCTGCTGTTTGATGAAAAATATTCAACTCAGACGGTTCATTAAACTAAAACCTGCTAAATGTGGCACATTACCGCAATTAGCAAAGTTTCCTCAGAGTTACTTTTTTGACCCTTCCCACGGTAAAAGTGAGTTGTAAGCCTGCCAAGATCTACAGCGTAGCTCTTATCTGAGCAAACTTATCTGAGTTGAAGTGCTCTCTCTCTCTCAGAAGAAAAAAGAAAGCAACTATGAGCAGTCCAGCAGTTCAATGAGAAGCTTTTCATTAAGTATCCAGTAGCCGGAACAGGTTGAACATGAATGACATCATGAACTCTTGAGCAAAATTTCTTCAACAGACTTCATTTTCACAGGATTTTCGTGTGGAGAGATTTTATTTCATTTACGCGATGCAGACGAGTTCGCGATGACTTAACAAAAATATTATCTTTTTTTTAGTTTCAGACAGATAAA
Organism: Hemichromis elongatus; assembly: GCA_015108515.1. Lineage (NCBI taxonomy): Eukaryota > Metazoa > Chordata > Actinopteri > Cichliformes > Cichlidae > Hemichromis > Hemichromis elongatus. The sequence goes on along the minus strand of VUQR01012822.1, from coordinate 54,905 downwards.
CTAAATGATTTTATCCACTTCCTGTTGTGCAAACAGCACACGCATTTACAAACACACAGCATTAAAACTGTCTTCAAACTAATAACAGCTTTTAACACCAAGTAATACCGCGGCGCTGCCGTGTCTCCGTGTGCTTATTAAAGTGCTTTCAAGAACAATGAAACTGTGGAGCTAAAATATTGACTTTGGTCTCCCGTCCCACTGCTGATTACAAACACCCTTAACCGCTCAAAGTCAAAGATGTATGTAGGTCCATCAAACACGCAGACACAAAACCAGAGACACACAAAGGAACACACTGAATCAGAACTGGCAAACCACCAAGACGCTCAATAGAGCCAATCTCTCGCTCACACGCCAGGCTGTGAATTCCCAGTTTGCTTTGCAGCGACAATGGGGTGTGTGTGCGAGCCTGTGTCTGTGCGTGAGTGCAGATAAAAACGCCACAATCACTGAATGCAGGCACAAGGGCCACCAAACTAAATGCTTGGACGGAGCTGGCATGAGGACCCATGTATACACACGTACACACACACACACATATATATATGATTAGGAATGGATATGCTTGCCAAGACAGTTTCCCCTCTGCTCCAGAAGGCACTGAGGTGCTTAAGCAGTCAGCCTATATAAATGGAAAGGCAGAGTGTGACAGAAAGAAGGGGTAGGGTGGGAGGTGAAGACAGAAAGCAACGAGGCAAGTTGGTCACCAAAATTGCAAAAATTAATTGGTTACACCCATGCGGGCTTGTATTCACACTCAACAATTGCGCTTGGGTCTAGTTGGAGCAAATTAGAAGCCAGTTTTAGGTGAAATATCCATCAGCGCAAATATTTCCATTCATTATCACAACCCGTCCTTGTCCTTACTCAATTATTGGCCAGAGTACTGGTGTAATTCCCTGTAGCTCAAGCCTGATACGGAGTCAGATATGGCTTCAGTGTTCTTCTTTACAGCGCGCGTTTACGATGTCGGGGCATGTAGCGCATGCAAAAAATGTGCGCAAAATTTGGAAGGTGGTGAGGAAAAGGAGGATTTTTCCATCCTTGTTTCCAAAGAAGGTCACGGTGGCAGCTGGAAATTAGTGCAGTGCTGCACGCACATTAGCGGATATTGTTTCAGCCAGGCCTCAGTTGTAAGGTAGTGTCAATCACTGCTCTTACTGTGCATCTGCCCCGGGGCCAAGCAGGCCACCTCCCCTCCAGACACACACGAGCACACACACAGCGCAGTATTCTCATATTTCTTTTCGTGGGCGCATCATCCCGCGTCAATTAGAATCAGCGCTGAAATAAAAGGTACGTGAAAGCTTTGACGATGTAAATATTTTATTCGCACCTTCAGCGCCGTTGTCCATGTAATCTCGCTGCTGCAGCTTTGACTGGCGTGGAGGAAAGATGCTGGTTAAAATTCTGAGCTAAAACACACAGGGAGAGAAAATGATATTTTTAATGAAACCGTTGTGAAGCATGCTGAATGACAGCATGGTAAATTGACTGTGCTAAATTGGGCTTAACCTGACATACATCAACATGGGATTTATGTCAGGCTTTTTTTTCTCTCTCCGTACTTTAATGACCGCTTTCCTGCAGGAAAGCATAACAAACATTAGCAAGAGGGCTATCAGGTAAAATCTAAAAAAAAAAACCCAAAAACTGCTTTCTACATTTTATTTATTTGCTTTCACGTATTGAAAATTGAAACAGTTGCCTAGAGTCTGATGATCAAAATATCCATTAATAAAAAAGAATCATTTACATTCAGACAAACTCGAGCAAAGGCTACAGCATAAATAATCTCAGAGGTGGATGCAGAAAAATGGTGAGAAATTTACTTCATTACATGAGAATGAAAAGGTCATTGCCTGAGATTGTGGCTAATAAGAATCTCCGTCAGCCAGTGGCTGATGTCAAGACCCTCTGTATTAAATGAAAATTCATACTAGTTATTGCTATCAAAGTGTATATAGTCTAATTTTGACATGCATTTATTTAAAAGGAACTCATCTTCTGTGAAATTGAAGTTTATTATAAAATTAATTGTATTCTTACGAACTTTTGATCAGTTCAGTGGAAAGGGTAACTGGCAAAGCAGAAGGGAAGACTAGCTGGTTTTAAATGCTTTTGCATGTCAGGTTTTACAGCACTATTAGAGTTCCCGGGCTCAGCACACACAGATCCAGTCAAAGAACAGAGCATGGATCCAGTAGCAGAACTCAGAGGGTTAAAATTTCACATTTGCAACAAGGCTTACTGTGATTTTGAAGTATTGATTTTACTTAGGATTTTAGCCCTGGGAGAGAGGAAGCAGGTGGGGGCAGGTGAGCGGCAGACTGGAGAACAGAGGTGTGGCTGGTGCAGTTAGCCGAGAGCAAAGTGGACAGCGGAGAGGGCAGGTTTTATCCAGCGAGAGTAGAAGGTGAAGATCGGGGTGAGGCAAAACTGGTGGCTGGAGGAGAGGAAGAAACTGAGAGATGGAAAAAAAAGGATAGCTTAGAGGTCAAAAAGAGCACAAGGAGAAGGCGGCTATAACTTTGTACTTACAGCTGTAGTGTTGTGCAGGCCTGAACAATCCGGTAGGGAATGATGAACAGAGCCAGGGGTTAAATACTGCTAAGTCTTGATGAGCTGATGAATCTCAAGTGTGCCGTTTAATTGGCCAGAGAAGCGATAATGTGGAAACGCACCTAGATAGAGGGAGCAAGAGAAAGGGAAAGAGGGGGCAACACCAGCATTAGGCAACGCGAGGAAGGTCAAACAGAGACAACAACAGCAATGAGAGAGTAAGGCATAGTAACCAGGGGACTGTGGAGTGATTAAGCATTCAAAATGGTTTGAAAAATTATTTACATTCTACGGTTTCTGTTGGTGCATCTGGTTCGTTTATATCGACTTCTATTTAGAATTGATCCAGTTCATGATTCACATGGTACGTACAGTCATTTGAAAAGATTTAGGCCAGCAGTGTGCTGGTTAGAACTGTTACCTCAAAGCGAGAAAGTTTTGAGTTTAACTCCAACACCCTGCTGGGGCTTTTCCGCGTGGAGTTTGGATGTTTTCCCTCTGTTTGTTTGTCCCCTGGCTTCCTCCCACAGTCCAAGGACATGAAGTTAGTGGGGTTAGGTTAATTGGTGAGTCAAAATTGATCATAGGTACACGTGCGAATGGTCGTGCACTGGCTAGCACAGAGAGACGGACAACCACAGAGAGCCTATTCCAGCTGCTGGGATAGGCTCGAGACACCCACAGGGAAAGAATGGATGGATGGACCTTAAGGAATTGAAAGGGCAAGTAGCAGCCAGGTGCTCTCAGATCTAATGCACTTGATTTAACTGATCATCAGTAAGTGTGAGCACATCTATAAAAGCAGAGGTTTTTGCAGTTGCTGGTGTAGAGCTTTCAGCTATGTCTAAATAAAATGCTACAATCTTACCAGAAGTGAATTTCTGAGCATATTCACCCCAACATCAGACCATGCAACATTTGGAAACAGCAAAAATCCCATAAATACCTCTCAGACCCTATAGGCCTCAGTTAGCATGTTAAATGTTAAAGTTTGTGACAGCATATTTAGAAGAGGATTCAAGTAGTTTATTTGGAAGCTTCTTTTCTCTAAAAACAATATGGCAGCACAGCCTATATGTGCAAAGTTGTCTCTGAATACAAGGCTCCTGGAACAACGTCATTTTGGACAGAACAAACTACGGATGTTTGACCATGATGCACTGCAGCAGCTCTCTGCAGCGCAAGCACTCGCATCAGCTGTGAAGCATGGTGTTGGAGGGGTGATGACTTGAGCTTGCCTTAAAGCTATAGGACCTGGGCACCTCGCTTTCATCGAGTCCACAATAACCTCAATGTATGCCAAAGTATTCTAGTTAAATGTGAAGCCATTTGTCTACATGCAAAACCTTGAACCCAAGAACAGCAGCAACAGAACAGCCGAAAAATAAAAGAATCAAGACATTTCAGTGGCCCAGTTAAACTCCAGATCCCAGCCTGAAATGCTGTGGAGAGATCTTGAGACAGGAAAGAAGTAAAGAAGAGTGGGCCAAAATTTCTCCACAACCATGTGAAAAATGGGACAATAACTTCACGTTATTGCTCTTAAAGGTGGCTCTACAAACAAATGAATCATCGGGTGTACTCTTCCTTATAGATATCGAGTATCAATTATTACACAGATAGAAAAAAGGTCCTATATTCACTATCAGACTCAACAATTTGGGCTCCAAAGGGATGACATACTGTGTAGCAGCATGAAAACAGTGAGCGTATGCTGGCCTCCCACATGCTACCACTAAAGCAGAGACGTCTTTCTTCTTTCTTTCTCCTGGAGTATACATATTAATTGTATCTTTTCCTGTAGTAAAACACTGTCATGCTCTAGAACAAAGACTTAAAGTGTGATCATACAGAATCTTAGATCTCATTAAAAAAAAAATGTATTTGCGATTAGGAAGACCTCAGTTTGATGTTTCCCTGGAAACATTTTCTTATGCAGGCCAAACGGCATTCAGATCAATGAGCTGAGATGACAAACAAATGAGAGACGACGCAGAAAAAGTGTGTTAATGTTCAGCCTTCCCTTGCATTTGTCTTGCGTCCAAAGTTTCTGCGTTTCAAACCAAGAGGACATCACAGCACAGATGAGAAATTGACAACAGCTGCAACTGTAAGACAAGAACTCAGAAACCGCTGCTTTTATTAGAAACGACTGAAGTGAATGATGCGAAGTGAATAATGATCTTCTGTGGATGGCTCCCGCCTCAATATTTCACAGTAAGTGATGATCTCCTAAACATAAAGGGTGTCGTTGAATCCATATTTCATTGGAGAACAATGCAGCGTTACTGACATACACAAGCAGGAAATGTGCTTACAAAGCATCAAAAGAACTGTCGCACAGTATGGATGGCTGCAGAATAATATAGGGCGCTGCTGGATGGATGTAACAAGCTTCATAGCTACACGCATCATTTGATCACATAATACAAAAGGTAGTGTGTGCGTCTGTGTACGACATGCATCATTTGATCAGGTAATATAAAGCTTTGGTGCTTGTGTTTGTGCACAAGTTTGCCTGGCATGCATCATTTGCCCACATACTACAAAGCTGCAATATGCTGTGAGTGTACGTGTGTGCGTGTAATATGCATCAACTGGGGAAGAAAAAAGCCTGAGTGCGTACTTGTATCTGTTTGTCTACAAAATGTGTGACATGCATCATTTACTTAGATAATACAAAGCCTGTGTGTATGTAGGATACAAGCAGTGGTATCTAACAAGAGGGCTTTTTGAATAAGAGAGCGATGAGTCCTGTCAGTTCTAAAGCATGCGCGCGCACACAAACACACAAACAGAGACGCACACATGCTGACTTTCTGCTAAATTAAGCACAGGACGAACCTACAGACAAGACATCAGAGATGGCAGAGGCATTTTCTGACACACACAACTTTTGACACAAGCACATAAACAAGCTAAGTGAGTGACTAGAAATAAATATGCACAGGGCATGCGTGTGCACGCGCACACACACACACACACACACACATACAGACATACTGATGGAGACACGTCCCACTGAAGCGCCACATAAATTGGGGCATGCATTATTAACTGTCTGGGGTTTTTAGAGCTTGCACTGGGACAGCTGTACGTCCAAACAGCCTGACATTAGAGAGCAACACAGGGAAACTCTATGCATGACAACAACCGCGCAATCAATAATTCAATGACTCAGTCAATCAATCAACACTGGCAGTTTTACTCATGGCAAATGGATTTTATCCTTTATTTAACAATTCTAGATGGTTGGAACAATAACCACAAAAAAACAAGATCTACTAACCATAGAGGAGTTGTATTGCCGGGTAATTACACCTGAATTACAAAAAGGGAGGAATCAAACAAATAAAACAAAAACAAAAACAAGCAATGCTACAAGTTTTGAAAAAAATCGGACAGTGGTATGATATCGGTGCACTTCAGGTTTCTGTTGCTATAGCTATTTTAATACATGTGACTTCTGAATCCTATGAATGAATGAAGGAGGTGGAATCATAATTGTTATTTATGCTGACATGGCAGGATATCAGCTAGATACCACTGCAAGTCAGCCACACGTGCCTACAGACCAGTTGCCAACCCTCTGCCAACTACAGATCGCTTGGGAAAATGTGTATTTCCTGCTGGTTGCTGTATCAAAGAGGGTGCTGCGCCAAAAAACTCTTTGCTTCGGTTGCTAGCAGATTGCTAGTCGCCTACAGTTTATCTGGACATTAGATGGATGTCTTGAACACTCCCCATCTAGTCGCTGAGCAGTAGTGAAAGTGGGAAAAAGGGTGACGCAAAGTAAAGCTTGTGCTTTATTCTTTCAAAGGAGCAACTTTTACTTAAACTGTAACTAGTTTCTGTTTTTACAGTTTTACTACTGCTAGGCAAGCAGTTTGGAGACAAGTTGGTATCTTCCATGGAAACTACAGGTGACAATGGCGGTCTGCTGGCTACCAAAGAAAAACAAGGATGTTTTCAGTGCACGACTGTATACCTCTTTGCAACCAATGCCACTCAGCGACAGCCAGCAACCACTTGGCAACTGGTGGGGGAGCACATATTTCTCTGAGTGACTGAGGCCTAATGGAGCACATAGAGAACCTTGTATGCTAGAAGAAAACAACTACATCATATTTGTAAATGTGTGTGTGGTGGCACAATGTGTGTCAGTAATAAATTAATCCCAGAATCAATCACCTATGAATTATTTTGAAAAACTCTAAACACAAAGCACTTCTTGAACAATGAAACATAAGTTTAACATTTCTGAAAACATGTCTGACGTTCAAAAATAAATACTTTGACATGACGTTGTACACACATCGAAGTATAATACAGATCATCACTCAATTTCACAAAATGAAATAAGCTTAATCACGTTCCAATTTCAAAGGACGCAGTGACAGATCGCCCTCAGACTCTAGCACTGATCGTAAAGCCCTGAATGAATGAACAACTGAATGTCTGTGGAACAGCAGCATCAGCAGCCATCAGGAAGAACTAAACAAAACACACTTTTACCTTTTTCCTAAGCAAGAAATTGCTCAACTGCCACACGTAATCAGTACTTAAAAAAATATCCTAATTAAAATCCTAAATCCGGCAACTTATTTGTACCAAAAAGGCTGGTATAAAAGGTGTTCGGTGAAGCTGTTTGACCTTTCACTGTCCATGCCGATAGACTGCCAAGAGAAGGTATTGACATTGCAAAAAAAAAAAAAAGACTGCACACACAGTCACTGCTCAGTACACTCTCTGTACAATGTAAGCCAAGATGACTGCTGCTAGCGCGAGCCCGATCCCAATCTTCTTCAGCATTTCTCTGTCCAGACTATTAGATCCAATCGAGAAGGTGCACGAAGAAGGCGTGGGAGCAGAAACATGGACGCCATTGACCTTTTGTTCCTGTGGGAGGAAAACAAGCAGATTAAAAAAGATCCCAACACAAATCACAAAGTTAAGAGAGTTTTTTTCTGCACCATTTAGAAGCATTGGTAGTTTAAATGATGTCATTTTAGCATCATCCTCTGCAGACACACAAAGAGCACACGGTTCGTACCATGCATGTGTATATCATTATGGTGAAATCAACTTTACAATAATCAGCTGGCCACAGTCACAAATCAAAGAAGGCTTGACAGCACAGTGAAAGCGATTAAGAAGCACATTTAAGGACTAAACTCCAGCTGTCTTGGAGTCGATTCCACAACACACACAAGATATTTCTTTAAATAATTTTTTAACTGCAGTTCCTGGACAGATGTGAGGCCAGCCCCAACAGAAATATAAAAAAAAATTAAAAAATAAATCCATTCGTAGATCATACGTGTTGATTACTATGTACATTTAGAAATATATCTATGGATGCTGGTATGCTGGCATAATGATAATGACAGAGATTTATCACTTCCTCTGCTTGCTCACTGCTGTCTCTTTCTTACACCTTCTGTCTCTCTCCATCTGTTTCCTCTTTAGAACTCAGTTTCATGTGGAAACTAAAACAATAATAAACTGAATTTAAAATGCAGTGCTTGTTTTAATATTTTGTGGATGAAAGCATTCATAAAACCAGCCATTTGCTTATGCAAATGAGTGCATTTCAATTATGATGCTATTATCTCTATATAAGCAGTTAATGCAGTTTTGCAGTGATCCAATTACTGCAGAGTGCTGTCTGCTGAATGGAGCTGATGTTGAGAAGGTGCACTGTTATGTAGTTAGAGAAGCCTGGATTGACATGAGGAAAGAAGAGGGATGATGTGACGATGTTATAGCAGCACGGCTCTGCAGTGTTACTCTGCAGCGTTCTTCAACAGTTGGAACATGCAGTGCTGTATAATCAGACAATTGACAGTATGTTAGTTAATTTGATGTTGATAAAAGTGGTGATTTACATTATGGCTCAGACCTCAACATCCTCACCCTCTGGACAACCAGCTGGTCAACACAACTACTGCTACACTCAACCTCTGAGAAAACACTTATGATTGCAAAATGACAGCAGAGGTGACCTGGTGGGGGGAAAATTGTCTCCAGACAATCTCAGTCCAATTTGTACCAACTGCAATAAATCTGAGACAGATTGCCAACACGTTACAATTAGTCTGAGTCAGCCTGCACTGATGAGCCCACCTCGTCAACACGTGTCTGCAGTAGCTGGTTGGTAACTGGTTGTATTCCAATTATATTCCTATATAAAAGTAAGTTTGCCAAACAGCTATGTCATATTGTAGTTAGACTGCCCTCCTGGAGAACCTAGGTCACTATTTGTGGAAAAATAAGCTTCCGACTGGACTGAATACAAGTTCTTAATGTGAATTTCTGTGCATATAGACAACAGGAGATTTGCAAATTTCACCAATTTAATTAACCGCTATATATCACAAACAGAATAAACAGAAATGCCTGCCTGACCGACTGTGAGCGGTCAGTCCTGGTCCCTGTTGTTGAAGAAACTTTCATTGCACACGATTTCTAAAGCTTTGGGTGTGCTGCAGTCTCCAACCACTGTCTGATTGTAGCATTGTTTCAATATTTTGTGAATAAGCATCATAAAATGCTTTCATCTGTTAGACTAATTTGTAATATTTACATATGTATATACAGTACTGTGCAAAAGTTTTAGGCAGGTGTGAAAAAATGCTGTAAACAAAGAATGCCTTTAGAAATATAAATGATTGTTTATTGGCCCCAAATGTATTCTGCAGCAGGACAACAACCCCAAACATACAGCCAAAGTCATTAAGAACCATCTTTAGTGTAAAGTAGTAGAAGTAGTAGTAGTGGTGGAAGTGATGGTATGGCCCCGACAGAGCTCTGATCTCAACATCATCCAGTGTGTCTGGGATTACATGAAGAGACAGAAGGATGTGAGGACGCCTACATCCACAGAAGATCTGTTGTTAGTTCTCCAAGATGTTTGGACCAACCAACCGGCCGAGTTCCTTCAAAAACTGTGTGCAAGTGTAGCTAGAAGAAGTGATGCTGTTTTGAAGGCAAAGGGTGGTCGCACCAAATAGTGATTTGACTTACATTTCTGTATTTGTATTCTGCATTTGTTGATTGATGAAAATAAATGATTAACACTTCCATTTTTCAAGCATCCTTTGTCTACAGCATTTTTTCCTCACCTGCTTAAAACTTCTGCACAATACTGTACATAACAGATTTTACATTTGTTATGTACAGTATTTTAGTCAAGTTATCCACTCCTGATCCAAAGCAACGATTTTTAAAAGTCTGATTTAGCCATTTCCATGTATAGCATTAAACATTTCAACGATATACATGATCGTGTGATCTTCAAAAATGCAGTTTGTGAAGAGAAAAACATCAAAACCTCCTTTCAGGTGGTTGAATGTTAATCACCAGCCCAATTTCTCCCTGGCCTCCACCCACCGTCATTGATCATAATTCTGTGTGATTACACATTTATATCATTTTATCTTAATGTATGAGAGTGGAGACCTTAGGTGTGATTTGAAGCCAGGCTAATTAATTGATTGCTTTATAAATAAATAATCCTACACAGTGTGGTACTTTTAATTTCAGCCTTAAACAAACTGCAAGAAGAGGAAGACGGGGAGATGATCGATCCGAACGTCGTTGTTCATGTACGTTTCCTCTTGCTTGGCGAATGCTTTAAAATACCTCATCTTTAGTCTTTCGACTGCTCCCCTTTAGGGGTCCCCAGTTGTGATCATCTGCTTCAGTCTCCCCCCATCTGGCACCCTTTCTGTCACATCAACCCTCTGCATGTCCTGCTTCACTACACTGCAACTTCCTGTTTTCCTCCTGAAAAACAGGAAGACTTCCTCCTTCTTCCAGCTCCATCTTTAACATCTTTTGCCCACTATATTCACTATCACTTCTCTGTGAAACTCCAAACTGTCTCAACCTTACCTTTAACACCTTAAAATAAAATATGCACAACAATATTGAAACTAATCAAAATGATTCCTCGTCTCTTTAACACACACTAAGTGGCGTTTCCAATTTTCTGTACTTTTCACGCTTTAGGCCAACAAAGAAAAATTCCAAAATAAAAAGAGTCTACAGACTTTGCATGCAAACCTAAAACACTTTTTACCCCTGGACTGAGAGCAAAACAATGGTAAACTTTGTTGACTACAAACACCTACCTGTATGTACACTATATATTCATATGAAACCGAGCATCACTGCACGCCTACGAGTGTTGCATGCACTTGGCTGCGTGAGTGAGCAGCTGCACAGTGCCTGTCCTCTGCCTCTCTATCCTCCACTTTACTCTCGCTCCCCTCTACTTGCTGGAGGTTGTGAATGCTACCTTGCCACCCACTCTTTTCCTGAACACATGAATGGGTTCCTCTGTTATGAGCACACAATGGTGAAGGGATACTATGACCGACAACGCCTAGGTGACACATCTCTAAGCCACTTACAGTAACTTCAGACAATGGGTCGAGAGGGAATCGGTAACAGTCGACTAGCTGACGCATCCGCATTTGCTTAATGTCAGGATCACAGCTCGACTCCCTAATGGCAAAGTGATATGCTGTTTTGTTTTTAAAGATACTTGAAAACAATAAAGGAGTTTTCAGGTACAGGTTCTGTATTTAGAAGGTGTTAGGTATGTCAAGGCGCTCTTGCCACTGAGCCTCATGACCGTGAGGATTGTATCATGATGGATGTACCGCATTTAGGCTACGTCTACGCTAGTCCGGATAAATTTGAAAACGGCAGTTTCGTCTGAAAACGCTCCGCGTCCACACTATCGTTTTCAGTCATTTTAACAAAGTTGTTCATCCACACGGTTTTTTAAACGGACTAACAATGAGGTGGAGTTGTTGCTGCGAGTGACACAAAAGTACAAACTTGAAAAAGCGAGTTAGAATTTAAGAATTTGAAGAAAAGCTATCTGGAGCAAGTACAAACGGCTATTAATCTTTAATAGGGCCGTCAAAACTGAGAGCAAACAAAACAACTGCTGTTAAATGCCCTCCGCCAACTTAGTTTAATTGGTCACATGACTGCATCATATGACTAACAAAGCGCCATTTTCAAATGTTTTCGTTTTTGAGAACGTTTTCAAAAAGCTCCGTTTTCCTTGACCAAAAACGCCGTCTCGGTGTGGACGGGAGGCCGAAACGGAGAGAAAACGATGCGTTTTCAAACAAAAACATATTAATGTAAACGTGGCCTTAGATTTGGATCACTCGCTCTCTCATCCAGAACAACATATTTGTAAAGTTCTTTTCTGCAAAGACACATCGTGAGTATTGTTAGTATAGTTATATAGTATTATTAGGGATAGTAGTGATAGAGGGCAGCTGAAAAGCATGCGTGCCCAAAAAACCCTCATCAATAAAGACCCATCACCTTGCACCGGCGTGCATAGATCCTCCTTCTGCCACAGACATGTTTTAAAATAAAAGCCATGGCAGATGAGGAAAAAATTACAAGACCAAGTAAATATTTAATAACCACTGTGATGTTTATAAAGCGTAAAGGACTAATGAAAGAGAAATAAATATGCTGATAGGCAAGTCCACCACCTTGTCCTCTATCTTCTATTTATCTGTCTCTCTGCAGGTGTCTTTTAACAATGGGGTGCCAGAAGAGACACCGAACAGTACAGTCTAAAATCTATTACTAGTAAGAGGGATAAGTGAAAATCCAAGTGCCAGTAGGTGCGTGTCAGCACAGTAGGAAGCAGCGGAGCAGAAGAGCAGAGAGCAGAGAAGGAAAAACTGAGAAGAAATGAGAAGCAGAAGAAAGGGAGCCCCCCCCCGCCCCCCAAAAAAACAGAGATGTGGCTTTCAGTGATAGTTTACCACCTGCTAGCTTGCATGCTGAGTTTGTGCATTTCTGTGAGAAAGACAGCTGGCATTTGTGAGTGAGTGTGTGTGTACATGTGGAGACCTGTGGTAGATAATGTCTGTCTCTCTGCTCACAGCAGCAGAACACAGCAAAATAATCCCCCTGAAAATCATCTAACACTACACCAGGAGTACAGACTGGCTAGCACAGCTAGATACTTTTCCCTCAAGGTCTAAGGCTTCTCAAATGTCTGTTTCTTGGAGAAAAAGAAAGAGAGAGAGCGAAAAAAAAAAAAATGAAAACGAAAACTCTTGCTCCAGTTCCACATATGCACCTTTTTTAAAACAAAATCTGCCTGCGCGTCTGCTGCAGCCTTTGCCAATACACTGACATATTCACACAAAAACACACACTGTGAAATGCACAACACATCACGAGAGCCAGGAAGCACAGTGCACAATGGTCACATTTCTCACATGATCCTCACCAGCTGTCAGTGTCACTCTAGACACACACAGACCGTGGAAGTTGGTGCGTGCGTGCATAAACAGATACTGTAACAGGCTCCTTAGTCACGGCTGATTCAACAAAGCCATCATGACAATCACAGCGTGCTGTAGCTGTGCTTACAACAGAAAACAGGGACGGTCGTAAAAGAAAAAGAAAAAGAAAAAAAGGAGGAATTGCAAATTAGACAAACAGATTTCTTCCTCTTTTTTGTCACCAAAAGGTCAATTATCTAAACCCAAAACAGGAAAGAGTGATTTAAACTGATGTGTGAAAGTCTGAGGGCAGGAAAGCTGGATCACTAGCAGCTATGCTCCCGAGGGCTGGCAGCGTAGTGTGACCCTCCTGCCTTTACAAAGCTCCCAACCTCAGGGGAAACCACAGTTCTTACTAAAAATATCTGCAAATAACTACTAAGCTGATAAGGATGCTATTTCTTGACATCAACAATTAATTGTAGATTTCTGTAACTAAAGTACAACGAGTCAACTTTTAGCACTTCTATTCAAACTTGGTTAAAGATTCACTTTTGACATTTTGACATTAATTTTTGGGGTTTATTTTTTTTTTATTATTCCTGATATCTACAATACTCTCTAGTCAAAATATAATCATTTATTTCAATAAATCAACTTTCAACAATGGATAGCTGCAATTCAGGCCTTCAGGTGAGTACCACACTTAAGGTAGCGTTTGGCTCCAAAGGATAAAAATGCAAAAATGAATGATACTTCAATCAGTCCATCAATTCATTAACTGCTCAATCACCTTAATTTATGCCATTCTGCCAAGTTACTTTGGATTCAACCTCTTAATAAAAGCCTGAACACAACAATCTCACAGTGTAAAAAAAAAAAAGTGTTTGGGCCCAATAGGGCTGTGCGATATGACAAAATACATCAGATGACGAAATTAAAACATCTATCGTTTCACAGTATACGCTATCGTTTGTTTCTTGGTGTCGCAAAATGCACCGTTGTTTGCATGGCCACCATGCAGGCACAGAAAATACCAGCATAGCCAGTAAAGATGAGGCAGAACCAGCTAGCTCCAAATAAATCGAGGACCTTATTTGTAAACGAGGGCCTACCTCTGTAGCATGGATGTGGTTTGGTTAGGAAAAGTCTGACACGGACCAGAAAACTGTGCTACGCAAATTATGGCGCAAACCGGTCGCCACCACAGACTCAAACACCACAAACCTCTTCTACCGCCTACCGAAGAATCACGTGTTTACGGATGAGAAGCAGAAAAGAACCTTAGACTCAAATGTTAGAGCGGGCTTTTCCCAGCATCACGCCATGTAATAAGTACTCACAACATATCCAAAAATATAGAGTTTCATGCATGTCTTATATCAGAATATGAGATTTTGGTCACATCGCACGGCCTTAGGGCCAAACTCTATTTGCCTTTTGTGCAGACTATGCTTCAGAATATAACAGCCAATCAATGGACACTAATCAGCTCTATTTTTCCATCAACCGATTCCATCCACTATAAAATATTATAAACATAAAGGTAACAGTTTGCTGTTTTTATGTTGTTGTTTTGTTTCTTTCATTGTGTTGGTTGTTTCAACTGTTGTAGAGAAAGTTGGCAGCGTCCAAGCAAACAATTTGTACTTGAATGCAATTTGTAACATAATTACCGCACTAATGGACATTATCTTTAATCAGAATGATCTCAAGAGATTTGGTATGGAGTCTCAACCCCAACCAGCTTCCATCACTGCAGTGCTAATGACAACTTTTCATTAAAACAGCATGACGATGCCATCCAAAACACACACATACAGTCAGTGCTTGTATAGAGTGTATACAACACTCGTCTATAAAGCTGTTCACACAGAGACACAAACGCATATGGTTTGCGCAGTTTACAGTTACTGTAACTGAATACAGAAGAGCACTACATGTGCTACACTGCAGTGTTGGGTGTGCAAACACATGACTGTTCAAACACATGGCAGGCAGTCACACACGGACAAACGGGGAGGGGAAAAAAAAGGCACATGTTTTCAGGTACTGGGAAAAGTACACAGACATAACAACAAAATAGCATTTGCAGATACACACATACATTTTGAATGAGCAAATGGTGGCATAAAAGGTCAGAGCTAAAGTGAAACGACTAGTACAAAAACAACAACGCACAAGAGAAATATGCCAGTTTCCATCAAAAAGGTGCAAACAGCATGCCAAAAGAAAAGACAAGAGCACGAGTGGCGTTTTGGGAATGTTTTCTTGTTAGGGGGAAAACAGACAGAATAAAAGATGGACTGGGATAATATTAAACTTTAGCCACCTTGATGTTCAATGCTTTATATCTGGAAGCTGAAAGATGCTGGAGCTGTTAGCGGTGTTGGAAAACGA